>PPHD01027421.1:0-11176 GCA_002909625.1 Bambusicola thoracicus
GCGGCGGCGGGACGGGGGCGGCGGGAGCGGGGCCGGCCCTGGAGAGCCCCCCCGGAGCCGGAGGGCGGCAGCCGCCGGGACCACGGCCCCCCCAGGGCCACGGCGGCGGGGCCGCGCGGGGCCGCGGACGGGGAGAGCGCGCCGACGACGGGAGCGGGGGAGCGGGGTCCGGGCGGGGAGCGGAACCGCCCGGCATCGACCCCCCCGAGCGGAGGAGCGCGCCCGGGGGGAACGGTCGCGCCGGTGTCCATCCCGCACAGTGTGGCACCGGCGGTCAGCGCGGCCCCGGCACGGGCGGGCGACCCGGCGGCGGATCGGACCGCTCGTGGGGACGGAGAGCCGGGGGCACCGGGCAGGGCGGGAGGCAGCGCTCCGTCCCGCAAAGCCCCGTCCCCTGCAAAGCGAAACGGGACGGAGGGACCCGTGCACGGTACACACGGCAGCCCGCACCAGGGAGGGGGTGCGGGACTTGGGGAGAGCAGAGGGGGAGAGAACGCAGTATCTCCTCCTGAGCGCTTCATCCTTATTAGCAAAGAGGGGGTCAACCTCAGCAACTCTGCAGCACCCAACCTCGGCTTTGACTCTGGGGGAAACTTCACCAGGAGCCAAGAACTGCACCAAGTACCAGGCAGCAATGGCACCTCTGCCACACACACCACCAGGAGCACTGCAGCACCTCGCACCCCAGGCCGTGGCACTCCCAGGGCAGCAGCAGCAGGACCAGGGATGGCCCCCGAGCTGGTTGGGCAGGAGGCAGCAGCTGTCGGCACGCACCGCGTCCTGGCCATGGATGTCACGCTGGCACCCAGAGACCCCCAGGCACCCGGGCAGTTTGGGCATCCGGTGGCAGTCCCCAATGACAAACAAGAGGAAGCCAAAAGTCGATGGAAGGAAGGAAACTTTAACGTCTTCCTCAGCGATATGATCCCTGTGGACCGAGCCATAGCAGACACCAGGCCTGCTGGGTAAGCCCTGCTTCGTTGCGCTGCTGGGTGAGTGATGCTGGTAACAGTGAGGCTGGGAGAACTTCCAGCTTGGCTTAACTGGCTATACCTGCTGACCAGAGAGGTGAGGGCACGTAGCTTGGTGCATATCAGGTGTATCATATCAGGTGTGACACCATTCAGTGCTATTTGGTGTCAGTGCTCATGCATTTGGTTTCACGCACTGCCAGTGCGCCTGGGCGGCAAGAGCCTTCCCTGCCCATGAGACTGGGGGCTGCCACCCACCTGGAGAGTAGCTGGCAATCCAGCCAAAGTCACCTGGTGTGTGCCAACACAAGGACATGGCTGTGACCAACCTGGTGATGGAGACATCCCAGGTTCACTCCTTTTCCCACCATTATTGTCACAGGGTGTCAGATCTGTGAGCCTGTGGGCAGAGTGGTGATTGGAAAGCAAATAATTCACAATGGGATGAGAGGTGATGGCCTCACATTGCGCCACGGAGTGTCAGGATGGGTACTAAGGACAATTCCTTCTTCAAAGAGCAGTCAGGCACTGGCACAGCTGCCCAGGGAGGGGGGGGCACCATCCCTGAGGGTGTCCCAGAGCTGTGTGGATGTGGCACTGAGGGATGTGGGCATGGGGGTGGGTGAGCTGGGCTGGGCTGGGGTTGGGCGTGGGGATTCTAGAGGTCTTTTCCAGCCTTAATGGCTTAATGCCCTATCCCCATCAATGCACGTACTTTCCCATGTTGCTCTGGGAGCCATTGGAGGTCCTTGCAGAGAGGAACAGGGCAGGGGAGGAGGGAGGCAGTCACGGCAGCTTCCCAGTGAGCAGGAGGTGTCACATACAGAAGCCACCTGCACACAGGGAGAACCGCCTGCAGCAAAACCAGAGCTGAGGAATGAGTGCTGGGAGCTGCAGTGCAGAACAGACGTGCAGGAGCACTGCCAACCTCTGGTCAATCAGGAGTCCTGCTGAGAAGGAAGCCACAGCCGTTGGGTATCCGGGATAACGCCTGGCTGTCCGGATAACCACGCCTTGGCCAAACAGAGGCGGGTCCCCATGTGCCCCAGTTCCTCCCACGCTACTGCTGCGGTCCCTCTAGGGCAGTTTGCCCAGGATCAGGTAGGAACCCAGATTTCCTGGCCAAAACAAAGGCTGTACGCTGCATGGCAGTGCGTGGCAGGGCTGAGCGCCATGTGGGTCAGGGTGGCAGTGCCAGGCTGCTGCCAGGCCATGGGCAGCAGACCTGGGAGAGCAATCTCCAAAGCAACTCCAGCAGTGACAGAGCATACACCTTCCTGACTTCAAGGGTACATCAGCAGAATGTAAAGGCTGCAGGCTGCTTCTCTTTAGAGGCCTGTCTAGGGGTGCAGTTTCAAAAGAATTTGACTTCTGCTTAACATTCGCTATATAGAATAATATGCATGCTTGTATATAAAATGTATGCATTTATGTATGTGTATTCTATAAAGTTAGCAAAGAAAGGGAGCCCCAACTCGCAGGACATGGTGAGTTACCTTTGGCCGTGGCTCAGCAGTGACATCGCTGCCCTCCATGCAGGTGCTTGGAGCAGCAGGTTCACAACGACCTGCCGACCACCACCATCATCATGTGCTTTGTGGATGAGGTGTGGTCCACACTGCTGCGCTCTGTGCACAGCGTGCTCAGCCGCTCCCCTCCCCATCTGCTCCAGGAGCTCATCTTGGTGGACGACTTCAGCACTAAAGGTGAGTGAAGCCCCTTCTGCCTTGGTTAAGCTGAGACGGCTCGAGGCCAAAATACATTTGTCCTTTGTGATTCACCTCTGAATACTAGAAAAATTGCATTTTCTTCTCCTGGTGTATTACAGCGCACACACAGTGACTCCACGTGTGTGGCACAGACACACTGATGGTTCCAACCTGTGCTTTGCTGTACTTTGGCTCTCTGCTGGCTTTGACCCTTCAAGATTTTAAATGATGTCTTTTCAGTGTCCCTGTTCACTGTTGGAGCAGAGGGCCTTAAAGGTCCCTTCCAACTCAAATGATTCTATGAGTCCATGAAAACTACATTGTGGAGTCTTTGGCTGAGGGCTGTATACCCAGCTGGGGTGATGGCTGTATACCCAGCTGGCGTGATGAGCTACCCCGGCTTGTGCCCCAGACCTGCAGACACCCGTGTGCCCTGGAGAACTTCCAGGAATGCTCTGCCCATCACTTCTCACACCTGGCAATAGGTGCGGGATGGGTCTGTCAGCCTCGCTCTGCCCTTCTCCCTCAGACTACCTCAAGGAGAAGCTGGATGCATACATGTTGCAGTTCCCGAAGGTGAAAGTCCTGCACCTCAGAGAAAGGCATGGTCTCATTCGGGCCCGGCTGGCAGGCGCGCAGGTGGCCAGAGGTGAGACAGAGCTGGGGCATTCAGAGCTCCTTGTGTGGCTGAGCATGGCCAGGGGCTGCCGGCACACACCCAGCGGTGCCACAACTCCTGCCCATAGGCACCGTGCTGACCTTCCTGGACTCACACGTGGAGTGCAACGTGGGCTGGCTGGAGCCACTGCTGGAGCGTGTCCGCCTGCACCGTGCCAGGGTGGCCTGTCCTGTCATCGAGGTGATCAGCGACAAGGACATGAGGTAACATGGCTCAGGCCATCCTGCTGTAGCACTGGGAAAGCCCTCACTTGGTCCGTCAGAATGCCAGTAGCAAGAAGCTGTCCATCCTAACTCTCTGCCTGGCCTCCCCTGGGGCCCCACAGGGGGCCTACAGATGAAATTAGCAGCAGCAGTCTTGGCTGTTCCTTTATCACACACACTTCTTTGCCTTTTCACGAATTTCAGGACAAGAGGTGATGGCCTCACATTGTACCAAGGGAGGGTCGGGCTGGGTGTTAGGAGCAATTGCTTCCCAAGAGGAGTGGCCGGGCAGTGGCACAGCTGCCCGGTGGGGGGGTCACCATCCCTGGGGGTGTCCCAGAACCGTGGGGATGTGGCACTGAGGGATGTGGGCAGTGGACATGGGGGGGTGGGCTGGGGAATCCTAGAAGTCTTCTCCAACCTTAATGGTTCTGCCATTGTAGATGAAGAGAATTCCTGATGAAATTTGTTAGAATCCTGTTTTAATTAGGTACAGACATTCTTCTTTGTTCATTAAGGGTGACATTTCAATCAGGAATGTGACTCAGAATTCGTCATCTCCATCTCTGCCCTGTTCAGCTACATGACTGTGGATAACTTTCAGCGTGGGATTTTTACTTGGCCGATGAATTTTGGATGGAAGCAGATTCCACAAGAAGTCATTAAGAAAAACAAACTCAAGGAAACTGATATAATAAGGTACAGACAACAAATCTGAGAGCTTTGGGAGCTCACCTGTTTGCAGTTAGCAGCTCACTCTGTGCTGGGGGTGTGACACGGGGTATCGTCTTACCGGCCGTGGCAAAGCCCCAGCCACCAAATGCTGTGTTTTTCATGTTACCTTTATCAGTTGGCACCAAAAGGATGGGTCCCGGGGTCTGTGCTGTAAGTGCAAACCCATACACTGTCCCCAAGCACCTCACAGCCCTGTTTCTGGGTGACCCCTTGGTGAAGGTGAAGGAGATGGGTGCATTCTGACCGCCTGACCTGCACCTTGCTGCCTGTTGCAGGTGCCCGGTAATGGCAGGGGGCTTGTTCTCCATTGAGAAGAAGTACTTCTTTGAGCTGGGAACATATGACTCAGGACTGGATGTCTGGGGAGGTGAAAACATGGAGCTTTCATTTAAGGTAGGTCGCTTTTGGCATCCTGTTCTCCATGCCTGCTCTGGGCATTCCTGCAGGCGCAGCCACCAGCCCTGCCGGTGCCCTCCCCGCTTCTCTTCTGTGTTGCACGAAGCCATAGCGCAACGTTCCTGCCCGAGCATCCTCTGTTCCTCAGGTCTGGATGTGCGGAGGAGAGATAGAGATCGTCCCGTGCTCCAGAGTCGGGCACATCTTCAGGAACGACAACCCCTACTCGTTCCCGAAGGATCGGGTGAGAACGGTGGAGAGGAACCTGGCGCGCGTGGCAGAGGTCTGGCTGGATGACTACAAGGCGCTGTTCTACGGCCATGCCTACCACCTGCTGCAGCGGCGCCCGGAGCTGGGCGACCTGAGCCAGCAAAAGGCGCTGCGGGAGAGGCTGCAGTGCCGGAGCTTCCGCTGGTACCTGCAGAACGTGTACCCAGACCTGGCAGCTCCCCTGGTGAAGGCCAGCGGGCTGGTACGTACCGAGTGATGCTCTTCTCCTTTTAAACCTGGTCTCACGGGCTCGGATTAGAGGCACGGAGTCATCTTGATGCGCCTGGCTCTGAGCTGCTTCCTGGCGTGTGGCAGTGGTTTGGGCTCTTTAATCCATCACAGCAGTCAGGATTCCGCTGTATTTTTATCAAGTTTCTATAACATCAAGTCCGAATTTTTATGAAGATCTAAAAGTCACCATTTCTGAGGGGTAGTTGGCCAGAAGAGCCGTGCAGTTCTGTGCCATTTCACTCCATGCCCACCAGCAGGGCGCAGCACGTCGCCACTTTGCTCAAGTATTCCGCCAAGCAAATGCGCTCCGTTGCTTGCAGTCTGTGACTGCAGTCACATCAGTGAAGCGCCTGCTTTGTGAGATGAGTTACAGTGATGCCAGCAGTGCAACCCGGAGGGCTCACCGCCTGCCCTGTCTGTCTGAGTGCGAGCCCAGGAGCTCCACGGCGAGCCGGGCTTAGCAGCAATAGCCCTGAGAACATGGCAAAAATGAAACGTCTGCAGAGCATTCACTTTTTAGGTCTTCTGCTTCAAGCTGAGCAGTAAAACCTCAAGTCAAATCCAGTGCAGGGCAGTGAGGCCGTACACAGGGACCTTTGTTTCAACCGAACCACAACCTCCGCTTCTCAGTTCTGTGCCTGTGAAAGTGTCTGTGGTGCCGCCGTGCTTTGTCCCGATTCAGGCCACCTGAATTGCTCTTTTATCTTCATTCTCAAAATTTAATAGGGCAGAAAATCTGCTTTTCAGCAAGCTTTGCAAATTCCAGCTGTGCTGAACCCTAACCAAATTTACTTGGGAGCTGAACGGCCTGCTTATTCCCCAGGATTAAATGGGAAATTCTTCAGCAATTCCGAAAGAAGGAAAGGAACTGCATTTGCAAGGAGTTAAAGACAGGAGGGCCCGGCCCTGCAGGGTCTGGGGTTTGGTGACAGCACCTGCAGCCGTGGCTGCTGCCATCCCTGCGGTGCGATGCTCTCAGCCACAGAGCTCCAGGCCATGGGCAGAGCTTGGAGCTGCTTTCAGCAATGCTGTGCACTGAAAAGAGCTCTTGTCCTGCTTTGAGTGCTTCTAGAAGGGGCTGGGTTCAGGTTTCTCCTGCTGGAGAAATGTGTAGCAGAGCCAGTGTGCACTGACACACACACCGAGGAGCACGATGTGGTGGCTCTGCTACTAAAGGGGCAGTGTTAATCAGTGCTGGTGCAGGGACAGCGTATGCTCTTTGTGACAGCTGACATCTCAGGGTGCATGTTGGTGCTGTTTTCCAGCTTGTGAACGTAGCCACGGCGCGCTGCATTGCTGCACAGAACGCCACTCTGGCTCTGCAGGCGTGTGATGTTAACAACAAGGTAAGGTGCCGCATGGAGCATGCAGTGCCAGCTGTAGAGTGTGCCCCTGGGGGAGCGGCTCCCGGGGTCCTGGCAGACAGCCCCCATCACCCATCCCTCCCACAGGCGCAGCACTTCAACTACACCTGGCTGCGGCTGCTGCAGCACGGAGAGCTGTGCGTGGTGCCCGTGGGTGCTGCGGGAGCACCGGGACTGCGGCCGTGTGGGGGCTGGGAGAGCGGCCTGGCCTGGAGGCACAGCTCCATGGCAGCACGCCCTGAGCTGGTGAGTGGCATCCCAACCCCCCCACTACTCCCATCCCGCCTGCCTGGCCGCTCTCTGTGTGTCTGGAGCGGGAGGGAAGCACCGTGGCAGGGCTGTGCCACACCATCTGCAGCGTGGTGACTGCCAGAAGCCCTGGTGGCACAACCAGGTGATGGGTAGCACTTACACTGGTATTGGTATCCACTGGTGTTCCGTTCACAGTGTGGTCTTTTTAAAGAAAAGAGTTTTGAAAAGGAAGAGAATGGGTACGTAACTTTATGACCTGTACTGCAGTGCCTGTGCCAGCCCTCTTTGCACTGAGGAACTGGCATCCTTGGCAACACTCCTAACTTAGGAAAGAAGAACAGGAGCTGTGAATTAGTGCCTCATCCTGTAGCAAAGATCCCATTCCTCTTCAGCTCAAAGCAGTAATACTTCCATGCATTATGGGGAGAAGGGCAGCATGGCATGTGCAGTGCTTTACCTTCTGCTGCTGCAGTGGCTGTGTCACATCAGTGCTCTAAGCTGCATTTACCACAAACAAAAACAAAATCCAATTTTTGCCCAGACAGAAATCCATGTGTCCTTTTCAGGACTGTTCCCCTTCAGCATTACTACATGTGTGTGTGCAGAGCACTGCAGGCCGGGCACAGAACGCTCCAATAGGGGTAGCCCTGGGGCAGAGCCTCTCCGGCACCGGGGTTATGTGGGGAAAGATGTGCAGATGTGAACCGATAGGATCACCCTCTCCCCAGGCCGAGCACCTCATGGTGCAGCACCAGCATCCACCCGCCTGCCTGCTCGTGCACCCTGTGCTGCTGGCCCTGCGGCTGGGCGCATGTATCACCACCAACCGCTACCAGCAGTGGAGGTTTGGCAGCTACCATGTGGCATGATGGAGCACTGGGCCACTGCAAGACAGCCAGCAGCAGTGACTGGAAGTCAAGACATTCAGCAGAGCTGTGAGTTCCCTTCCAAGCAGGAATCGAACCAGCATAGCGAGAGCTCGGAGCACCCAGCGCAACAGAGCCCGTGTAGGGACATTGGAAATGTGGTTTTCATTCAACTGTGAGGCAAAAACCCACATTGTTTTCTGTGTTATTAAAGGGAAATATTTTCTGAAGTCCTCTGTCCTCTTGTAAGCTGACCTTCTGTAACATCACCAGAAGCAGCACATGCTGACAGGAGTACCTCTGGGCTCCCTGCTCTGTGTGCAGCCAGCAGGGCACCGTGGGGTGGCTGTGGGTACCATGGGGTGGCTGTGGTGCGGCTGTGCCACTGCAGCTGCACGTGGCTGTCCAGCATTTACAGGCTGGTACAGAGCAGCTCCCACCTCTCCTCTGACTTCAAGAGGCACAGCATAATGTTACCCTTCAGACTGAGGATCAGTGCTGACAGCACTTGACAGCCTGCGTCTGCCAAACCATTGACTGCCCTAACAGACTTCCACAATTGGCTCCTGCTCCATATGTCTTCCTGATTTTATCTCCCCCCTTTAGTGCTGCTCGCCTGCAGTCACTATCAGAAAAATTGCACAGATGTTGTTTGTGCAGTCATGTTGTATCAGGAGCATGAATTTCATTAAATGCTGTTTGCTGACATTCAATCATTTGTCACTGAACAGAGAGCGTTCCCATGTCATGGTCACATCCCATCCCCAGCGTTGTCCTTGTGGGTTTATCCCCCTGTGCCTGTGTCAGTGCTCGCTGCAGTGCTGGTGTCTTTGACTCAGACCCGAGCACAGCCTGAGGGACTGCTGGTGACGCACAGGGGAGCATGGATCCCATCACAGCCACACGGCTCCTAACCCAGCACAGTGACAACACAGATGAATTACTTTCAGAACGAGGCTGGGCCTCCAGTCCTGACCCCCTGGAGCTGCCCCGCATTCCCACCGTGCTGTCTGCCCCAGCTGTCATAGAATTATTCTACCATCATAGCTACTCTGAAGGTTGGAAAAGACCTCTAGGATTACCGAGTCCAACCTCAGCCCTGACCACATTCCTCAGTGCCACATCCCCGCAGCCCTTGAACACCCCCAGGGCTCGTGACACCTCCCTGGGCAGCTGTGCCAGTGCTTGACTGGGACAGGAGAAGAAATGTTTCCTAACGCCCAACCTGCCCCTCTCCTGGCACAACGCGAGGCCATCACCTCTCATCCTTTTGCTGTTACATGGAGCAGAGCCCAAACCCACCTCACTACAGCCTCCTCTCAGGAGCTGTACAGAGCCATAAGGGCTCCCCTGAGCCTCCTCCACACCAAACAATCCCAGCTCCCTCAGCTGCTCTCCATAGGACTGAGCTCAGATTCTGCACAGCTCCGTGGCTTTTCTCTGGGCACGCTCCAGGCCCTCAGTGTCTTGTTGGTAGAGAAGGGCCCCAAATTGACCACAGCACTGAGGTGCAGCCTTACCAGAGCTGAGTACAGAGGGATGATCACCTCCTGCTCCAACTGGCTGCACTGCTGCTGACAAAGCCAGGATGCTGTTGGCCTTCCTGGCCACCTGGGCACACTGCTGGTCAGCAGCCACCCACAAACACCTGCAGACCCTTTTCCCCCACACAGCCCCCCAGCCACTGCCCCCACGCCCGCAGTGCTGCATGGGGTTGTTGTGGCCGAAGTGCAGGACTCTGTGCTTGGTCTCATTGAACTTCACCCCATTGCCCTCAGCCCAGCCATCAGCCCGTCCTGATCCTCTGCAGGGCTTTCCCACAGAGCACCTCTCCTGTGCGCAGCCCTGAGAATGCAAGGCAAGCACTGCAACGCGGTACAGGCAGGTGGTAAATGGAGGAGACCTGCACTGTGCGGGAGGCTGCCTGCGGTGCAGCCCCTCCGGTGCCTGGCAAGGAGCAGGGGGAGCAGGAGGTGCCAGCAGCCTGCCGGGAAGCGCTGAGCGGGGCCGGGGGAGCGCCAGGCAGCGGGGAACAGACCGGCACTATGGGGCATACAACCAACCTCTGAGGTTATTGCAAACCAAAGAGCGAATAAACAATTCTGAATGGTACAATGAGGACTGTGTTTTGTTTGTACAATACAGAATTGCCATTTATTATTTTGACGTTGCCAATAAATAATTGCCTTTCTGTGGAACAAAAAAAGTCAAAGCAATACTCAGTGCTGCTGGAAATAGTGTAAATCTGAGGATTAAAATAGCAGTGATGGCCGAAGGGGAGTGCTGGGGTGGGAATCGCAGCCCAACCCTGCTCAGACCGCCTCTCCTTTCCCAGAACACTCCCAGTCCTTCGTGGGATGCGAAGCTCAATCCCAACTCAAGACAGAGCTTTCCATAAAACAGTTGGAAAGAGACCGCATCCACAGCACTGAGGTTATACGAGAGAGCTTGAAAATGGAGAAGGGGAAAAGGCAGTGTTCAGGTGGCAAAAGAAATTATCCCTGAAATCTGCTTTGTCTCAAAAATAATAATAATAATATAAAATTTTGCATCTAAACATAGTCTGAAATTTGAGAAGAATCGCATGAAATGCAGCCACAGTGCAAAGTGGCAGCGTGTGGAGAACACAGCTGTGGTGCTGGGAGGCTGCGCTGGGCTGACCCCAGAGCTGCATGGGGCTGGGATGGGCTGTGCTCAGGGAGGTTGGCTGTGCTCAGGGAGGTTGGCTGTGCTCAGGGAGGTTGGGTGTGCTCAGGGAGGTTGGGCTGCGCGGCCCCGACCACCCCAGCAGCACAGGCCGAGACTGCAGTGTGCTCAGGGCATGCTGCTGTGTGAGCGTGGGTATGAAAAACAGAGAGAAAAGAAGCAGGTGAACTTGGAGTGAATTGACGTTACACCTTCAGCAAACCGCTCACTCCCCCGTCCCGTGGATGCCCCACCTGCTGTCAAGGGGAAGGTAGTTAGGAAATCACATACAAAAAGGAAGCAGGGTGGATCCGTGCCGTGTGAAGGCCGTGTCTTGGGAGACAAACAAAACCAGAACCAGCGTGAGCTCTCGGGCCCAATAAGCGATTCCCCACCTCGGTTTATAAGTGCATCATGGATTCAAATTCATCGATCCTTTGTTTGGTGTTTCCTTTCCTGATCTTCCGGTAGGAGATGGTGTTGTACCGGGAATAGCTGTGCCTGGAGATATCGTTCTTCTTCCCCAGCCCCGGCTGCTCCCCGGCCCTCTCTGGTGGCACATTGCAGGTGGGGCTGCCGGGGGGGAACGGCTCCGTGCCGCCCTCCTGTTGCTGGGGGACCGCGCCGCTCCCCTTCGGCACCTCTATCACCTGCACCTCATCCTCCTCGGTGTCCTCCTCCTCCTCCTCTTCCTCTTCTTCTTCCTCGGTGTCATTCCCTCTCCGCTCGGTGCCGCCCGTGGGGGTCACCGCCACCTCCCCACCAGGACTGCCCGCTGTGCCCGGCGCCCGCTGCCCTGCGGCACAGAGCAGCAC
>PPHD01027422.1:811-11176 GCA_002909625.1 Bambusicola thoracicus
GAAAAAAATGAAAAAGAAAAGAATCATCTGAGAAATTAAACAAAAAGGGCCACGAGGCTGAGCGGCTGCAGTGCGGCAGAGGGAGCGGGTGATGCTCTGGGGGCTGAGTGCTGTGCCCCCCCCTCCCCCCGCCGCACCCCGGGCTATAAATAGTGCAGGAAAGCAGTTGCGGTGCTGCCACGAGGCTTTGGCAGCCCCCAAAAGCCATTGGGGGGGAGGGGGCAGCATGCGGGGCTGCGACTGCACTCCCATCCCCATCTTCCCGGCGTGGATTGATCCCCTCGGCGGGCAGCGGCTGCAGGACACGGCGGAGGTGCATTTTGCTGAGTGGCTGCTTTTAAAAATAACTCTGCCTTTGTCAGCAGGTCAGGGCTGCTCCAGATTGAAGGATCGCAGCCGCCCATCCCTCCCCTGCTCCCCTCTTTAGGATGCTCTGGGGGATGCTGGACCGCCGCATCCCGCGCTGGGAATGCTCCCACCTCCCTCGTGCATCACCATCCCCAGGCGCTGAGTGGGGGATGCGTGGGTCCATGTTCCCCACACCCCACCTGGGAGCTGCCCCCCCTTCCCGTGGGGTTGGAGAGGAATGGGGGCACACGGGCACGGAGCTGCCAGTGTCCGCTAAGCTGAGTCACGCGGTGATTACGCCCTAAATGTGAGCGCGTTCGTGCAGGGATGAGAGATGCTCACATGAGGCAGCACGGGGAGCTCCGCGCTCCCCCCCCTCCAACAGCTGAAGGCTGTGCCCCATCCGCTGCTGCGGCAGAAAAGGAGCAGATTCAGCCAGGTTTGGTTGGGAATAGGGAAAATGCACCAACACTGAGACCGCAGCGGAGTGATGGATGAGGAGGGGATAAACCTGACAGAGTGGGGGCTCTGGGGGACACCAGGGGGAATGGGCAGCTGGCACGGGGGCTCAGGGCAGGGAAGCAGCTCCGTGGGTTTGTCCTCCCTGCTGTGTGCATGGGGTTGTGCTGTACCCAAAGGGTTCAAAGGGAAATGGGAAAAGAGTGAACGGTAGTGCTGCACAGCCCACGGGGATGCAGGGCAGACCCTGACACACAAAGGCTCTCGGTCCCCATTGGTGACTCTTTGGGGCACATTTAAGAGCAAACACTGAAAGGGGCTCTGAGCCATAGGGAACGGCCTTGCATGCCCTAACAGCAGCGCAGTGGCAGCTCAGTGTCCTTGTGCACACCTCCCCATGCCAGAGCACCTGGCTATAGGAATGGCTCAGCATCGCCCGGCGCTGAGTCCCACAGGGTGGGGACATGAGGCCAGTGCTGACGGCCCCATCCCGATAAGCCCATCCTGAGCTGCAGCAGCTGCAGATAACAGCTCTGTGCCTGCACCACACCGATACCCCAATGCTGACCTCTCCCTTGGGGCTCAGCCCCACCACCTCCACGTCTCACCCCAAATTTCCCCTGGAGGAGCAGGATGCGTTGCACTGACCAGCAGGGACATCGTCACACCATGCCTTCCCTCCTCTGCTCTTTTTAGGTTTGGGTGAGAATCCACTTTGCCTCAAACCCCGCATTCTGGGGGAAAAATCGTTATTTTATGAAGCTGAGATCTCCAAACCGGGACGAAATCCACCCGGAAGCCCTGCGAGAGCCGTCGGCACGGCGGGTCGGGGGGGAAGCAGCTGCTTTGGGGATTATTAATGAGCAGCAAATGATGGGAAAGGCAAGGATCAATCGGAACAAAGGAGTTCAGTGGCAAAAAGAAACGTTTGCAGAAGTAATGGGAGTCCATTTCTCCTGCCGACTGTCGGAAGCGCATCCTGTTAAACATCCATCAATTATCCCAGCTTGAAAATGCATTAAAGTAATGAGGAGTTATCCATCAGATACACTTAAAGGCAGTGCCCCCCTCTGCCCACCACCCTGCAAAGAGCCTCTCCACGGAGGGGAACGGCCGGTTGGCAGTGAGGAACAGCATTTCCCAACCTCCTTCAGTACCCACATTTCCCCTATATCTGCCCCATGCCTCAGTTTCCCCACTCAGTGCTGCCCACATCGCAAGGGTGGCACAGGGGTGGGAAGGGGCTCTGCTGCAGAGGGCCTGGAGTGGGGAGCTGAGACAAATGCTGGGCCGAATGTACCCAGCAATGAAAAGCATCCGGCTGGCAGCATCACTTGGGATTGCTCTCAGTGGGAAGGGGAACTCCGATCCTCCCACACCCCATTGGGGCAGGATGAGCCTATTCCCTCTGGACAGGTTGGCCAAGAGACTGGAGTACTGATGACTTTAGGGTGGTGACTGACATTAGGCTGAGGGCAGCGGCCCCAGGGCTGCAGAGTGGGATCAGCCCCCGGTAATTAGAAGGCTTTCCCATTTGGCACAGGGCTTGGGGCAGTCTGGGACCTTCCCTCCATATCTGCAAGCAATGCTGCTCGTTGTGTCTGCAGCTGGGGTTGGCCAGAAGTCCTGGGGACAGCAGGGTGACCACAGCATTTCCCTGTGGAACAGGGGAACATCCTGCTCCCTCCTGAGCTCCTCTTCCCTGGGGCAGATCTCTCACTTTCCCAAACCTCTCTGGTTTTGGCTCGCTGATAACAGCCTGCAGCTGCTCAGGGCAGCAGGTGCTGCAGGTGGTGATGGTCGGTGACTGCCATTAGGTGTCACAAGAGCATCAGGTCTCTGCTTCTCCTGCAAAGAGGAGCGGTGGACGGGAGAAGAGGGGTGGGGTGGCAGAGGTGGCACCTCGGAGACCCCCAGGAGGGGGAGAAGCGCTGGGAAGCGATCTCGCGGTGTCACCATCATCCCCTCCCTTGTCACCCAACGGCTGCACATCTCCCCCCACCCCATGGCCGGGCTGTCCCTGTGGAATTGTGCTCCCGATGCTCCCCAGGGAGGGATGCTCTGGAGTTTCCCATGGAGGGGTTCCCCCTCTCGTGGTGTTCCTGCCCTGTGCCCACCCTGTGCCCCCCCCGCACGGTCCCAGCCCCGGGGGCAGCTGCGGAGCTCAGATAACCTTCCAGGAATTTTGATTGTTCACTCAAACGCTGTTTTTCCAACTTTCATTTAATGCTGAGCTGAAACAAAGCACCGTCCAGGGCTCGGCGCCTCGATAAGGCTCCGCTGGGAGAAAACCTTTCTCCCCAAGGCCGGGCACAAAGCTGCAGCGAGCTGATAAAGCCGAGAGCACCGGGAGCATCCCTGCCCCTTCCATGCCTCCAAATGGATGTGGCCATGCGGGAGAGCCATAGGGCAGAGCCTTGGGTGGCCTCGAGCCTCGCGTCACCTCTGTCAGATGCCACAGGGATGGCCACCCCTCAGCCTGGTGTGTGATTCTCTGCAGGATGGGTTCCTGGAAGCGTTGTGCCCCTGCAGCCCAAACAAACCCACGCTCCGGAGCGCTGTGCTTGGCTGGGAGCACAGCACGCAGCATAGCAGGGATGCTTTCCCCACAGCCGGCAGCGCTGGGTTGTCCTTGAATGGGGAGGGCAGTGTGGGCAGTTAGTGGGAAATACACGTCCTCCCCAGGGCCTGAAGGGTTCCTCTTTGGCCGCTTCTGCAGAATCACAAAGAGGAAGCCCCCCCCAGAACATCCCTGTGTCCCAGCGCTGGGCGGTGCTGTGTGTGAGGGTCGGGGCGCCGCTGCTTCTGCCCTGCACTGTTTTTGGACACACGCTCTGCTCAGAGCTGCCCTCACCCTGAACGTTTCCCCTTCACTTTCCAATCTGAGCCCTTCAAATTCACCCCCTCATTCTGCCCTTTTGCTTGAAAAAATCTCTGTTTTTTATTCCCTAAAAGAACCCCATCCCCCAGCTGCCAGCCCCGCAATGCCATTTCTCCCCTGCATCCCCCCCCTCCATCCCATCTCATTCCCACTCATGTCATGAGCGGGTCAGGTCTGTGCACTGCAGCGGGCTCAGCACACAGGAATGCTGTGAGTTTGCAAAGTGGTTTCAGCGAGACGTTATCTAATGAGGGAGGAGGAGGAGGGCGGATTAAGCCAAACCCACAGCAGCGGCTTTCAATTAAAGTGGGCAACTTGACGTCTTTTCCTTCTGACACAGCCAACAAATGCCCCGAGCAGCTGCTGGGCTCTCCCTGACCCATCAGTCCCCCCCATGTCCCATCAGTGAATGGAGTATATTAGGAAATGGGTGCACCAGGAGCTGGGAGCAGTGGGAAATGGGTGCTTTAGGAAATGGGTGAATGGACGCATTAGGAAATGGATGTGCCAGGGAACTCCCGGTGTCAGCTGCTGGCTGGTGAAATGGCAGAGCCAAGAGGTCTGTGAGGCCAGGACCCTACATCCTGCCCCCATGCATCCCTGACCCCAAGCATCCAAAATCCTTTTGGCTGTGACACGGGTATCTCTCTGAGCCGTGTCTATGGCGGATGCAGCGCTCCAATCAGAGGCACGCAGGGCTGCAATGCCGCACAGCACCCGCGGTGCCATGGCACTGCCTGCACCCCGGATACAGGCGCAGGGCCAGGGAGGTGATGGAGGAGCCCGTGGGACAGCCCCAGTGACGTCCCAGCGCCGCTGCTGACGTTCAGTAGAGGGAAAAGCTGTCCTTAGAGCAAATAATTGGCCGGGCTGTGCAAACCTGGCTTGGCGGGTGTCTCAGGGCAGAGATCTGGGCCCCATCTGGCCGCTGTTTACCTGCCTGCCGGAATCTACCCTGCAAACTTCCTCCTGGCTCAGCCCCGATAAGGCTCCTGGTGCTGGCCTGGGGATGCTCCATCCCCACCTCCCTGCAAGCAGCAGGCACCCTGCAGACCACGTGCTACCCCACACCTCGTAAAGGTCCCGCAACAGCTTTCCTCTGGCAATAAGATGGATAAAAAAGGGACACTGAGGCACGGAGTGGGTGCCGTGGGCTGCGGGAGGAGCGGGGCCCCGTGTTGTGAAAGCAGCCGGTTATCGGCGTGCCGGCGTCACGCTCGGCTTCCAGGAAAGGAAGGAAGTGTGGGGTCACCCGGCCCTCGCTGCCGCCCTTTTCCAGCAAACAGCCCCCGCCTGCTGATAATGGGGCCGTGCTGCTGCTGCCGCGCAGGAATTCGGGGCCGCTGGCCGCACACAGTGCCCAAAATGCGAGATTGTCCCATTTCCTCTCCTCTAAAGAGCCACCACGGCGCTGGGAGGGCAGCAGCCTGGGCTGCATGTGGGGTGAGCGGCGGCACCGAGCGGTGCTCCACTTCCACCCTTGTTGCCTCATGCTGGTGGAAACTGGGAGTCGCTGGGTGTGCTCCCGCTCTGCACCAGGGGAGCTGACTGCCTGCACCCAGCAGGGCTGCGCTGCCCTGGGAGCGAGCAGGGAGCAGGGCTTGCTCCACCCCGATACCGAGAATAATTGCATGATTATGCGATTTGGAAGCAAAGCGCAGATTAATCTCTGATCTCGTTAGACCGTGTTTCACCATCTGCTTTGTGCCTGCAGGAGAATCCTTTGCCGTGCGGCAGAGCCAGGGCCAGGCAAGGGGAATCCCCGGGTGCTGAAGGAGGAGCAAAGCGCATTCGGACGTGGGTGCTTTAGGAAACGGGTGCACCAGGGGCTGAGGGCATTTGGAAGTGGGTGCAGCAGGACTTGGGCGCATCAGGTAGAAGTGGGTGCACAAGGAGCAGGGTGTGTTAGGAAACGAATGCACCCGGACACGGGTGCACTAGGAATTGGGTGCATCACATCTTGGCTGCATTAGGAAATGGGCGCACCAAGAACTGGGTGGAGCGCATTAGGAAATGGGAGCATCCGTCCCTGGGTACACTCGGAGAAGCAGCCCAGGCACCAGCTGTCACCCACAGCCGATTCCTGGAAGCCGGGCAGGATCCGGCTCTGTGCGGGGCAGAGCTGCGCTGGGACTCCTCCTTTGGCCAACAAGGGCGGGCGGCAGCACAGGGCGGCCACAGACACCCCGGGGTTGCGCCAGGCCCAGCCCTCGTGCCGGGGCTGCTCCCAACCTCTGCTGCCAACCTCGTGGCCAAGGGGATGAGTTCCCATTGGGATCTCCAACTCCCAGAGCTGTGCAAAGACACGAAGCCCGGAGCCGCCCATGGAGCGTCCTTCCACCGCCGTCCTTCCCAGTGCCGCTCCATCCGCCCCACGTGGCAGCGCAGCCCCCCCCGGCCACAGCCGCAGACAAAACCCTCTCCCTCCCGCGCCGCTCGGATGCGTGGCCGCCAAAACCCGCGAAAAGATGAAAGGGATTCCCTGGCTGACCCCGTCACCCCGCGCTGTGCGCTGCTGCCCTGCACACGGAGCAGCATTTTTCCCATGCTCGGAGGGTCAGACCCCCCCTGCACGCCCGGACAGAGCAATGCCAGGAATGTACCTGGGAAGGGCGGCGGGGAAGTGGGAGATGGGCAAACATTTCCCTATAGTCTTTTAAAAGGCACTTCACTCGTGCAAGAGCTCTGCAGAAGGGACCAGAGCTGCAGGGACACGCCGAGCCGTGGCTGGGGCTGTGGTTTATGTCCTTTCTCCTGTGGGATGCCATACGGGTGCCAGCCCATGGTGCCGGTTGCTGGAATGGATCCTGACTCTGCAGGCACAGCCCAGGGTCCCGCAGAGCCCCGGCCTGGCTGTCAGGATCAGAGGCAGAGGACAACAGGGAAAAACCCAGGAGAAATTCACTTCCTTCCCCTCTCCTCCACCTTGACCTTGCGTCACCCACAATAATAACAAAGGGGAAATGCGATGAAAGTGAATGGAGACAGGACGCGGGGCATAGCTCAGGGTGCTGTGGGATGGCATCAGGAGCTGTGGGGCTGCTGCTGCGCCCCATACAGCTCAGACCCTACACCCGGTGCTGCCCCATCCCATACAGGGACGTTCCCCACCAGAGGGGTCACTCGGCCTCAGCACTGTGGCAGCGCGTGGGTCTGTGCCCCCACGAGCCCCCCTTTCCCCTCTGCTCTGCAAGAGGGTTTTGCCTGTAAACAGCGATCCCCGGGTAACACTTCTAATCCGTCGCCTCTTGGCTATTATTCCTCCCCGCTAACCTTAAAGCCTCCCCCTTTCTCTTCGAGGCACCCCCAGAGCAGAGGAAATTCCTCAGCTCTGACGTGATGTGAAACACGAGCGGCTCAGCCCCAACCTCGCCGGGGCCATTTCCCAACCCAGGTTTCCCTATAGCATCCCCCCCGACCCCCCTCCCCAGCCACCCCTTTAGACATTGTAACCCGAGAGGCTGGAAATGCAGCGCCTTTCATCTTCCATTTCCCACATCCTGAGAGTCTGGGGAGAAGGAGCCCACCCAGATGAAGGAATCCCAACTATGCGGCTCTCTCAACCTCCCGGTCCCCCCCGCCGCCCCCCGTGCGGCTCCATTCACGGAGCAGATTAGCCATGCTGCCGGCTCCACGCGCACCTCCGAGCCCAAAAAAGCCCGCGCTGAAAGCCAACAAAAAGAATCAAGTCGAAAAATAGATGATACAGAAAGAACCCATTCCCAGCTCCTCTCCTCTGCCCCATGCGCTGTAGGGAAGCGGTGCCCAGGAACACAGGAGCGGTGCTGCTCGGGGTGATGCCAGCCCACAATGAGACGTGTGTGTCCCAGCCAGGCCTGGGGACCCTCAGGATGGGGAGAAGGGTCCAACCCAACCGTTCTATGGTCCTATTCTTTTTGTGTTCATCCAGTGCTGGAATCCCTCGGACCGCACCAGTCCCGGGCAGCCAACAGTCCCACATGCCCCGTGCGTGGCCGCGTCCTGCAGCGCAGCGCATGGTGCGTTGCGTACACCGCATCCCCAGCACCGCTGGGTGACAGCAGGGCACACTTCTGCTGCTCTTGGGGTGACCTCACGTGGGTGAAAGCGAACCAGGGGTGTCTCCTTCAAGGGCTGCACGTCTGTTTGCTCCCCGCACAGCGCAGCACGCTCCCCTCTCTCACCCCGGTATCGCCCTGGCCGTCCCCATCGTCACCTATTTGCTAATTGTGCCAGCAGGGAAGGGCGGGAGGCAGAGGAGGAAACAAAAAGTAAACTGAGAAAGCAAGACTGCAGCTCCAAGGGCCCAGCACAGCAATCAAGCGATAAAGCAGTAATTAAGCCTGATTATCATGCAAGACAGCCCTGGTTAGACTGGAATGCCACTGAAGAGCCCAAAAGCTGCCAGGATTGTTTGCAGCGCAGAGGGCTGATCTTTTGATATCTGCTGGGAGCTGCTCTCCTGCAGGCTGCCCCCAGCACTATGCACACCCCCAGTTCTGCTTCACCCCTTCGGGTTTTCCTCCTTGCAGCCCTGCACAACCCCCCCCCCCACAAAAGCATTGGCTGTCCCAAATCTTGGGTTTCACCCCGGGGTAGAAAGAGCCATCCCGGGCCACTGAGGCCACCTGCAAAGGGCCATCCAAGCGGTGGGGGCCCCATCCCTGCAGGCACCCAAAGCCACGGATGGGGCAGCTCGATCCGGTGGGGGGCACTCAGCCCACGGCAGGGTTAAGGCTGGGGGCTAAGGTCCCTTCCGACTCAATCATTCTATGGGTGTACGACCCACACGTCCACGCGAGCACAAAGCATGCAAGAGGATGCGGGCCGCTCTGCTGCGCCCTCATTCCTAACAGCTTTCATTGAGCGGAAGCGGGTTGGGGAAAGAGGCGATTCCTGCAGGATGAGCTTTGATTCACGTCAGCCTGAACGCCTGACACATCCCAATTGCACCGGCCAGGCTGGCGTGAGGGAAAGGTGAGTATATAGGTCAGGCCCTGGGGTAGCAGGTAGCTCACAGCATGGGTTGGGGTCATTCGAGATACAGCTGGGTGGGTTATTCCGGGAACAGAGGGATGCGGTTGGGAAACAGGGCAGCATGCTGCCCACCTCCCAGCTCCGTGCGGGGAAACGCCTTCCCATCACCTCCAGGACAGAGCCGCCAGCCCTCCGCACCCGCAGGAAGAGCTGCCACTGACTCAGGCCCTGAGAACTCAGTGCTCGGGCACAGCGATGAGCTGGCCCCAAATCATCCAGGTTGCAAGACGCTGCTCCCCTTGATGCTAAGGAGTGGTTCGGGCAGGGCGAGGAAGAGGCCCGGAGGAGGTCAGGGAAGGCGGCCCCCAGGAAAGCCCTGCTGCTCCCAGGGCGAGCCTTGTTTGTAAATAAAGAGCCTCCGTTTCCAGGGCAGCCCGGGTGGCACCTTTCATGTCAGGAATCCGGCGATGAGTTTGGGGCCCGGTGCTGAGTCAGGCGGTCCCATGGAGGACTGGCAGAACCGGTCACCCCGAACCTGCCCAGGCTTCGGGTGGGGAACAGGGCAGGAGAAACGCAGCCCCGCTCCACCCCGAGCTTGCATCACCCCCACATGACAACAATAATAACAACAAACAACACAGGGGAGGGAGGCCGCCCTGCCGGATTTCTCCACGCTTTATCGAAACAAAAGCGCCGCAGGTCGAGGCGCTCTCAGCCCTCCAGGGCTGTTCTGCATCCTCCGTAAGCCCCAGAGCGGCAGTGAGCGTCTCCTGCGCCGCGGCGGGGAGGGGTGGGCGACAGCCTGGAGTGCTGTCCTAAAAGAAACGCTGAACGCGCCCGGCGCTCAGCAGCACTTCCAGTAAAACCCATTCAATTTCGGCAATTCATCCCACAAATATGTGTGGGATGCTGGGAACTCCTCGGGACCGACGGGCACAGATGGGCTCCGTCTGGAGCGGCGGCCGCAGCTCTGTGCTCCGCGTGGTAATGGCGTGAGTAAGCAGAGACCTCCATCCAGAGCTTTATTTATCTTATCTCTGGAACTCGGCGAAGCATTTCAGGCTGTGACTTCTGCGGGGGAAAAAAAAAAAAAAGGAAAGGATGGAAGAAAGGCTGTTCATCAAAGAGCCCCCAGCGGGAACCTCCACGTTTACTAGAAAAGGGAAAAGTTCAGGCGCTGTTTTGCCCGGGGGCTGCGCAGGAAGGGACGAAGTGAAGGCTGTGACGGTGCGGGGCGAGCCGGGCTGCGAAATGGAACGTGAAGAAACGCAGAGCTGGAGCCGCTGTGGGGGATTTCTGTGGATGTGAGGACGGGAAGCGCCGGCGCTGTCAGCGCCCATCCCGGCACGGGGCCGCGGCAGTGCACGGTGGGGGGGCGGGGGGGGGCAGCCGGCGGCGTTGGGTGAATGGCTGCCGCTGGGGGCACAGGGCTGGGCGGAGCCGCTGCCCCCTCCCTGCTATGCAGGCCGTGTCACCTTCACAGCCGTGCCCGGCCATTCCCCGCGGCGCTGCGGTGGCCCCCACAACACGCTGCTGTTCCCGTGAGCCCCCCTTCCCCTTCGTGACCTCCCCGTTCCCCTCACGAAGCTCTCTGTCCCCGCGTTCTGTCTCCCCCCCTTCCGGTGCATATGACCGCACAGTGCCCCGTAACGCCCGCCCCTCCCCCCCGGACCCCCGCAGGGCCGCTCCCCACGTTCCCGCCACCCGCGCGCTCCCTTCGC
>PPHD01027424.1:0-11175 GCA_002909625.1 Bambusicola thoracicus
AGCAATCTTCTTCCCTTTGTTTATAGCACCTTTCTATCATACCAGTCCTTCCATCATCATGCTTCTGTTGTAATGCCTTTCCCATTGTACTGATCTGTTATACCACCTGACTTTTGCTTTTTGAGCTACAGAAATAAGCCCCAAAGAGTGTTCAGTAGTTAAAATTACTGCTTGGAATACCAAAGAGCAGAAAGAATAGGGTATCCCTTTTCCCTCAGATCTCCTACCTATATGTATCAGTGGTCCCTCCTGGAAGTGAGGGACCGTTTGACTGGTATGGCCAGCAGTCTCAAATCTGCTGCCAAAGGCAGAACAGAAACAAAGAACCAACTGGCAGATGTAAAATAGCCGGAAAACTCCAGGAGTACTTGGGGGTCACTTCCTCAGCAGGGACTGGGGCTAAAGCAGGACAGTTTAGCTACTATGGGGACAGCATGCCCCCCCAGCACTTTGCAACATCAGCCAAAGAGATACAATCAAGTCTGATGGGAGCTGCCTCCGGCCCTGCTGGGCAGCACGAATGGTGTCACAAAACAGGGCTCTGGGGGAGGAGGGCTGAGATGCCAAGATCTTTGTTCCAGCAAAGGACAGTCTGGAAATGCAACTTTTTGGGTTCTTTTCTTGTCTCCAGGCCTGAGCTGAGTTCTTCGCCTCCCTCTAATGTGTGCCTCCCATCTCCTGAGACTGACAATCAAATGCTAAATGCATAAATAACGTGAACAGTTTTTCTTGTTAATGAAACAGAAGTGGCAACTGGCACTCTCCTCTTGACAGGTGGATTTAGGCATCCTGACGGCTGGCATTGTGTCAGAGCTTGGGGCTGCTCATCACTTCCCCAAGTGTTATTTTGTGTGACGGGCAGCTGAACAATTAGGCCCTCACTTGCAGCCCTTCCAGGAGCAGTAAACTCAGATGTTCAGGAAACACAGCAAATTGACAGAGGTGGGGCAGTGAGGAAGACAAGGAGCAGGAAAGGGCACATGAGCTGCAGCATGGCCATCAGAGGACCTTGCTTCTGTTTCCTCATTCGGCTACCAGCCCCTGTGGGATGCCCTTTCCTTCAGGTTTGTGCCTCACTTCTATTGCCTGGAGAGCCCTGTACAGTGTGTGCAGATCAGAAAGCCTCCTCCTCCTGCTGGGCCACCTGGTGCCACACAGAGAGAGCAACATCCTACAAGAACTGCAGACAGGGAGGATCTTCAGCACAAAGTAGTAGTAACTCTGTCTCTCAACCTCCTACGCATAAAACACAGAAATATCTGAACCCATCAAGACCTGTTTCTTTCTCATCATCATTATTCAGAGCTTGCTACTTGAGGGAGATCCGGAAAAGCCAGAAAAATAAAAAAAAAATGGGATGGAAAACAGGGTCATCCAGAGGAATGGCTGGCCACAACTCTCCTACCATTACTGCCCTGGCCATAGTGAGATCTGCACACAAGGATCCTACTAATCCCTATGGAGAGCCATTCGCCTCCTGACAGCACACACAGCTCCAACAGCAATGAAGAGGCTGCCATTCGCAAGGAATTGCTGATATCCAGTTGTGTGCACAGTATTCTGTTTGCAGTACTACAAGAAATCCTTGGAGGATAAAGTGCAGTACAACTTTTTCAGTGTTTGAGGCAAAGTGGGAGTTTTGGTGTGAGGATACAATCGATTACTGCTCTTATTTTTATGGCACGACAGAAGCACATGGCCCTTACAGCCTTCAAAGACTACATAGTCCCTGTCCTTACAAAGGTGTATTCTGAGACAGAGAAGTACAGTATAAAGTGGGGAAA
This sequence comes from Bambusicola thoracicus, assembly GCA_002909625.1. Classification (NCBI taxonomy): domain Eukaryota; kingdom Metazoa; phylum Chordata; class Aves; order Galliformes; family Phasianidae; genus Bambusicola; species Bambusicola thoracicus. The sequence goes on from PPHD01027424.1 coordinate 1,785, forward strand.
TGGGATACATCAGGGAAACAGGCAGCAAATTTTCAGGCAAACTACAGAGGAGCCCACAAACTGCACTTGCAAGCAATGTTTCTGGAAGGGATTACTGAAATAAAACCAAGGTGTAAACTGCTGGCTCTGCTGTACCACAGGGAGGAGAGCAGAGCTATGAGCTGCCTGCAGTTTCTACTATGCAAGCTTTTTTTTTGTTTTTTATGTCAACACAGTCACAAACAGCCAGGTTATAGGAGGACGTGTTCCCAAATGAAGGTTGGAACAGCACTGCTAGAAAAAATACCTATTTTAATTTCCACCATTTGGGGATTAATGGTTAATTCTGTTTAATTAAAAACAGTAAGTAGCAAGAGTTGCTTCTTTGGCTCTTCTGGCTCACCTGCTGCTTAAATACTGTTGCTTTGTGGAATGAAAGTATGAGCCATGGAGGGATGCCAGCCCGCATTTCTTCCACAGCCACCAAACCCCACACCAATGTTTTCAAAGCCTGCCTTCCCAGAAGCCTCACTTACCATCTCAGCAGAGGAATACAGCAGCTCCTCAGCTGACGGCACAGTTGTTCTGTTAAAAAACGAGCTATTATCTGCAGAAGAGAACAGAAAGAATACTGAGAACACAGTGCCAAAACAGCAAAAAAGAAAAACAAATAGGCTTGTCGGTTATGTCCTGTATTACTTAGGTTTTGTAAGTATTTTTATGTCTGGTAACACTACCTACAAAAGTTTTACTAAAATACTGTATAGGGCACTGTGGTTTAACTGGGGAAAGAGTAAGTGCATGTGCCTTTTATACTGAAATCCTAACAGGGCTTAGAACACCACTAAGCACAGGCAGCCTTTCCAGGCCTCTGTAACATCTCATGATGCTTGCCAGGCCATCAATTTTGCCCCTGGCATCTTCCTTGCAATGGCACCAACCCCTTTTAGTACAGAAATGCCTGCACACCCCAAGTGCATAGGGAGTTTTAACCCTGAGGTCAGCACCTGAAAGTGGAAGCTGCATCAAACTGTAAGCCGTGCTGCAAGGATGGAACTGAGCCTGGAGAGTGATGCACCCCTGTTCTGGAGACAGGAAGCCTAAGAGAAGGTAGGGTTTTTTTTGTTTGTTTTTTTGTTTTTTTTACAGTGTTTTGTGCTCTTTTTCTGACATCACTAACTGAATCAAAGCCCTCTCCATACATTTCATAGATCAGGTAGAAAGCCTTTTGTATTCAGAAACTCGTCTACACATTCAAGAGGAATTCATTAAGAATCATTGCACTGAAGGGGCTCAACAGCTCCTTCAACGTTCAAGCACACGACCCTTAGGCTTTACCAGATGCTCCAGCCCCAGAGGGCCTCACTGTCTGCTACATTCCTGTCCAGTACCACAGGAACACCCCTCTTTTGTCCTCCCCACTACCTCTGCTCTTCATCTCCTCTCCTCTTCTACCTCTACAGAATACATCCAGAGTGTAGAGGATTTTTTTTTGCTGTTTCTGACTTCTCTGCTGGTACATTCTGTGCTTACTCACACCTGATCCCTGCTTGCAGCTTATTGCAGGCTCAAGGCTGGCAGGCTTCTCACCCTGTCAGCAGAACACACCTGTGTGAACATCTATGAGAGCTTCCATGCAAGCGGGCTGCAAAACAGCTGCCTGCCTCAGAGCATGTGATGGGGCCAGGGAGATGGTGCTCTGTGAGCTGAGGCCTGTGTGTGCAAAGAGCAGTACAGAAACTGAGCAATGCAGACTGGGTACCAACACAGACCCTACAGCCAAATCTCAATGACAGAAATGAAAAGCAACTTTAAAAAGCCTAAATCAGTACATGGGGGACTTTGCTGCTGCTACCTGCTGCATGGCAGAAGAAAGAAATTTCTCTGCAGCTGTGACAAGCAGCTGATGTGGAAACCGGTTTTCTTTTAAAGGAGTAAGAATCAAATCTATGCTGGATGCTCTCTAGGTTTGTGCAGAGACACACCTACACAGACACGTGCATAAATGCAGGGGTGCCAAACTGTCACCAACCAACAGATGAGAATACCAAAAGGGTCTGCCTACTGCCACAAACCCTTAATATAAATACCTTAAAAGAATACCTTAACCCTGGCACTTGCACACACATAGAACTTTCGTTTTTCAGCATGTTTCCGGCTGAGTTTAAATATGGGATCACTCTGCTGTTCTCTTCCCAGGTAGTCTACTGTTTCCAATCATCCTCAATTTTGCAACTTCTGGAATGCAGATGTTACTCATACTGTGAAAGTCTCTGTGCCTGAGGTGACACAGGTCTATGCAGGAGTGATTGGTGTGTCTGAAGTGAAGCTCCAGAGGATTGCCTGGACAGACTGCTGACAGTATATCCAGTATTTTGTACTCACTCTTCCTATTCAGTGTTACTTGAAAAACTAAGGAAGAAGCATATGAAGATAATGACAACTTCCACTCTCCTGCTAAAACCCTGAATGATGCAGCCAGTGGGATCCATCTACTGTCTCAAGGCCACCACAGGGTTTTACTGATCCCTCTCTACCTCCTATTTCAGGTCACCTCCGCCTCAGTTCAGTTACTGGCCCAGCCCTGCCAAAGGCGAGATAGGCACACAGATGTAAAGGTATGTGTGCACACATGCACAGGTGCTCACAAAGTTGGACTTCAATGGTATGAAAACTCTGCTGAGACTATAGTAGAAACATCAAACAAGGCTTTGAGAATCATTTGATTTCAAATCATCTTTACCCTCTGAAACAACCATTTGGCTAGGAGGCAAAGAAGATGAAAAGAGAATCATGGCAGTGGTGGTTTGTGAACCTTATCAAACACCAAATGCTAGTCCTTCTCCCACTTGCTTATGAAGGTAGAGATTGGTACTGTATTTCTGGGCACAAATCTCTTACAAAATGAAAACAACACACTCCAGCTCTACCATCACATTTGCCCTGTGCAGTGGGTCTGTGCCCTAGGTATTTATCTGGGAAGTTGAGACTTTTCCAGCATTATATGGTTAGACAGAGACATAATCAGACTAACTGCTCAGCCACCAGGAGAGATATCACCCTGCCATTCAAACAGAAGCAGAATTGGACCAACACTGAAGTGCTTGCAGTGACCTTGCATTTAATAGCTAATGTAAGCGTCCAGTTTCCAGCATCTTTTGCAAAGAGGCAGCTAGCAGCAGCCAGATTATTTTCCTGTTTGACAGGTGTGTTAAGATGATATGATGTATACTCTGAGTACAGATCAAGTTGCTTACTCAATCCTCACTGGTGGAAGAATCCTAGGAGAGATTACAGCTTTCCTAGTGGTAACAGTCAGCATTACTTTTGTTTGGTATCTGTTTTGTAACCTTTTGTTCCCGGTTGTATTACCAGACCTATACATATTTTGGCTGAACTGATGGATACACTTCCCTTCTACTCTAATGAGGACCTCCTCATGCTTTTCCACTCATATGTGCAGCCAGGAAGTGCAAAACCACCCATGTTTGGGTAACACCCTGAATAAATCCAGCTCCTGTCCTTTGTCAGCACCCAGCGGATACCAGGATTGACTAGGATAGCACCACAGCAGTGCCCTTGACACCACTTCTGACCCTTCTCAGCCTTCTCAGAGAAACACCGCTCAGAATTATTGGCCACACGTTTGTGAGGAGACATAAGACACACAGAGAGCTTCTCCACTTGTAACAGCGCTTACATGAGGAGTGCCAGAAAGGCTGGCTAGAAAGAAATTCCAGTTGGCACACAGGTAAAATATATCCTTCTGCTTGAAAATTTTCAAGCCTAAGATAAGATATCAGAAGAAAACTGATAAAGAAGGATTAATCTACTGCTCTGTTATCTGAGCCACAGTGCAACCGATAAATGAATGAATACATAAATAAAAGCATACAAGATCTTGTGTTTGCAAATCAGGGGGTCAATAAAGTATTCTCTTACCTGGACCCAGTGGTTCACAGGCACAAGAGTAACGTGTGATATAATCCACCTTGAACTCGGAGTTTATAGGGTAATAATCTGCCAGCTTGATCATCTTCTTGAAAGCATCATAAATGAAGATGAAGCTAATAAGTGAGGAGAAACCTTCTTCGGTGAAGCGTGTGAAGTACTTGACCAGGAAGCTGGCATCAGTAGCAACAAGAATGAGACACTGGAAGGCTGACCAAAGGCCGATCCAGAGACGAAACTCCAGGTAGTCAAAATCATTGTCTCTGCAACACGACACAGGTGGCAGGGAAGGAAAATATCAGGGATTAGAAAAATCTGTACAGAATTAGCACTTTCTAGTGAGAAGTGGTGAATGTAATGCCTCTGGGACCAGGGCTTATTTTAGATTAAACAAAAGTGTGCCCAAGTGCTAAGCTGCTTTTGGCCAGCCAACTCCATAAAAGTACATGGTGCAGCTTAACGGTTGAGGTAGCAGAAAAGCTTGCAAAAGTGATCGTTCTTGCTTCTGCTTCCATTAATAAATGCTACCAATGAATTTGAGCTCTTTCTAGGCTTCCCAGTATAAATCCTCCCTTGGCAAACACACACAGAGTTGTAAAGGGCCAAGCATCCAGCCACCCAGACCAAGAGCAGTTGAACTTGGACAGCTTTCCACCAGCTGCAGATTTAACTACAGTTTACAAATCTCCTTTAGAAAAGCAGTTTCCTGCCAAGCTTCTCACTCAGAAGCCTGCATTTCCATGTCTCATACCCCTGCATTATCTGCAGAAAAGTACCAGCAGCAGATAAAGAAATGCAAAGCTGAAGGTGACAAACTCAGGTGCCAGGATGTGGCAGCTGCGGAGGGACGATGGGGTGAATCATATCACTCCTCCCTGGGAAGTTTGTTTGCTGTGGGAGACTGCCATGCCCTAACTGCACCGAGTTCAAAGAGAGGCTTTTAGGACCAAAGAAATATGAAAATCAAAAAGCAGAGAATGTAAAACTCTGCCAGGGTAGACTGCTGCCCATTCTGGGGAAGGGAGTGGGGGGCAGCAGTGTCCCAGCCCCAGCTATTTCTCCATGGAAGCAGGCACCCTTGCCCTCCTGGACTGTGATGACAAAGGAGGAGGAGCATTTTCTCTGCAAAGTCTCAGAGCAAGGTCTCTGACTGCCTCAGAAAGCTGTGAGGAGACCACACAGTCCAGGATACCCTTGTTTCCCCCAGCTACATTAAGTCTGCTAAGAAAAATGGATGCTGCTCCCTGTGAATCTTCTTTAGAAAATAATTTAGAAGGAGCAAAAGTCCTCTTTAAGACACCTTAGGAATGCAGGCTGCACCAGATAACCACCCACAGCTCTGAAACGTAACAGCATAAAAGGAACAAGACACTCTCAAAGGCACGAGGGAGAAGAAAATTGCTAAACTGCCCTGAAGACAAATGCCCCCAGACCTGTTTGCAGTGGGAAGTGCTGGTCAGCTCCAGGGAGCTGAACGTGCCTCAGGGATGGCTTAGCTCCTAGTATGAGGGATGGTTTTAGATCAAACACCTGGCAGAGTAACCTGGTGAAATAGGAAGTCCTCAGAGCTGGCAACAGGTTGGTCCCACCCTGTATTCAGTTCCCCACTGCAGGTGGACTCCCTCCCTCCTGTCACTCTCTGTGGCAAAGAATCCTGTTCACACACCTCTGCCCTCGCTCAGCATTTGCCCACAGGCAGCAAACTGCAGCAGTTCAGTGCCATGCCCTGTGACTCCTTAAGCACTACCCTGCCACCAGGGGAATGCTGGCAGACAGAAAGGCTTGAAGACAGTTTTCTAGTGTACAGCACAAAACTGCTTCCTGAACAGGAAGAATTACACCTAAATGGGGAACTACAACCTCACAATTGTAAAATGGGAGAAAACGCTGAAGACTTGGCAAGGTACCAGTTAAATGACTGCTATTGGTCAGTGCTATGTATTCCTGTGAGCCTCCTGGGTCAGTGTCTTGTAGGCTCAGGCACTGTCACGCATCTGCATTCAAAACAATTCTCTGCAATGCTTTCTTCTCCGCAGCACTCTGTAAAATGGGAGCAGCAGTCCCAGGCAACCTACCAGCTCAGTACGATGATTGCTGAGGGTGTATGAGTCCTCATAATTCTTTAATTAGTACCAAGTTTAGGATAAATTTACATTCAAGTGTTTTATTATATACCGTCAATGAAATTCTTCAGAGCAGAGTTGTAATGTTCGATTTGCTACACCAAATAGAGGGGGAATGAAGAGAAAAAGGATCAGCACTGCAAAAGAGGCTGATACAGAACTGCACTGTGCTGCTAACGAAGACCCCAATCATGATGTATGTTGAATTTCTTTCAGGAGTGCTAGCTGGCATTCAGTAGAGGCTTTCTTAGGCATCTGCACAGACACAGACACACTCACTTTAAATGAATCAGTAGATGGCAAGGCTTTCTAATTTCGCTCCCAGCAGGGAACAGGGTGTTGTGAATATGAACAGCCACAAATGCATTATTGAAAATCACAGCACTTGATTCCAATTTCCTTGTGAGAAAGGCTCCCTCAAAAAATCCTGCCCTTCTACCCAAGCAGGTTGTTACGACAATTGCTTTTATAACCAAAATCTTCTCCTCTGGTTAAAAATAACCCCCTTCTTTCCAAAACCATAGGAAATGTTTTCCCATCTTGTTTTTTTTAACTTCAACTTCAGGCTTAGACCTGCAAGCTAGATTCAAACAGCTCCTGATTTTATTCATTCTCTTCCTGATTCTAGTCATTCATAGCCATCAAAGAAATAAAAGAAAGGCGCTCTCCCTTCCTGACCCACTACACATCTCACCAGGGGGCAGCTTCCAGCTTCCCTCTCCAGGCTTGTCTGATTTTCCTTCCATTTTCTCATCCCTGCTCACCCATGTACCAGCAAGGAGAAGGAGAGTGGCAGCCCTAGGGAAGGTAGGAAGAGGTACACTACTTTAAGGTGCAGCAAGTCTCTCCATGGCACCTGCAACTCCAAGATGAACCTCTGCCTGTGTTGGCATGCATAAAGCTCCGTTGAACAGGGATTGGAGAGCAGTGCAATGCCAACCTGGCTTAAAATCCTACAATACAGATTATAAAATAGTGCTAACTTTGACAATATGGGATGAGAGTCAGACCCGATCTCATCCTGAGTTGCAGGACCTCTGCAGACAAGGACCACACTGATACTGCTATTATCAATTAAATTTGCTGAGCAAATGTTACCAAAGCAGTCCTGTGTACATGGGGTGACATATAAATATACTGTCTGCCTAGCAAAGGCTCTGTGCCTCAGAAGACTCCTCCTACACCTAGAGTGCTCACAGGAAAGGCACGGTCATATTGCATCCGCTCAATTATTTCTGAGTAAGTACCTACACAGATTAAATGTAATGAAGGAGATACAATTATAGAGACAAACATATACCATGTCTCCTGTCTTATTACAACCTGCAGTCATGTTTACCTTAATAATTCAATAGAGCTTTTCTAAAAATAACTGCAAATGGTAGACACACTGTTCCATATCACAAGCAAGTGCTCTTGAAATAAAGCACAGCAACGCCTTAAAGCCAAAAGCTCTCAATTTTTTGTCCTGCCGTGGAAGTCTTGGCAATGCTGTGAACTCTCCTTATCTCCTTGATGTGAGGAATGAAGGCCGCAAGAGATCTGGAAAGTTTTCTGTACAACTTAAAGTTATTGATTTCCTAAACATCATTCAAAATATCAACAGTCCTGCATGTAAAACTATCAGTAGACGCTGATTCCTTTGGGCATGCATTATATTTTGCCAGCTTTACAGACACTTCAAATGAATACTGACTTAGAAACAAATTTTTGGTAATCTTGAGATCTGTAGCATTTTGTTATGTGATCTTGTTGCTTTCTTTGCTCCTTTGGGGAAACACAGCAATCAGGAAAACACACACAGCATTCAGCAGGGAACAGTATGCTGAAAGCATTGCAGACTTCCCATTGAGCACAGGCTTGGCAAAGCATTTCCAAAAGGCTCAGCAGAGACAGGCCCCCGTACACCAGGCAGTGCTCTGGGCATACGTGCCTGTGAAAATCCCAGACGTGATTGCACTGCAGTCTCAACAAGGAACAAATGGATGTTTCATTTCATACACTAAATCCCCTCCTTCCTCCCCACAAGCCATTTCATTCCCTAGCTAGCATTTTACTCATGCAAGACATTCCTCCCCTCCTCCCTCTTTCCACCCTTTCGCTTACTTGCTGAAATTAAAGAGAAGCCGTTCAAAGACAAGGACAGGTCCCGTGCTGCTTAAAATAGTGAGTGGCTGGCCAGCAAAAAGGCAAAATATCGCTCCGGTGACTGCTGTGCCCAGAAAACTCTCCAACACACCCTGCGGTAGAGACAGAAGAGATGTTAGTTCTGTTAATAACCCTTTCTGGTAGCACTGTTGCAAGAAGATCGGTCACTACAGCGGTGACTTGCAGGGTGCTGTATGTTGACACATCCAAGGTGAAGGGAAGAATATCCTGTGCCCTCTCCTGCAGCCACGAAGAAAGATTTATTCACCTCGCTCAGTTTACAGTTATTTGGGATAACCAACAAACACTATAGTTATTTCGGAGGCAGAGCGTAGTAACACTATATTGTATTTTATCATTGACAAAGTGAGAAAAGTGAAGACCACCTAAAGGATATGATCTCTTAGATCATCTGCATCACACATCTGCAGAGCTCCCTAAAAAGATAGGGCAGAGCATGGCTACGCAATAGTCCTGACGTCCTTTGGAACATCACAGATTTTACTATTTTTTTTACTCCTTCCTCCAACAGAGCAGATTCTCCTAGATAAACAAGATGCCACTCTTTCACATAACTCTTAGTAAGTGAGACACGAACCAAACAAGGCTACTTCATCGAGCAGTCCTTAATTGAAACCCAAGTTCATCAGATGTCACCAGCAAGTCGTAAATTCCGTATGTAATGGACTCTACAATTACCTTTGGCATGTGTGGCAGAACAGCTTCACCGGGGAATGATAAATGAATGTGCTTGATGTGTTCTTGGATTTTCATCAAAACTATAGCTGGGCAATACCTATTTTTAAAACGTAAGCTGTTGATGCAATATAAATAGCATTTTTTCTTGCCAGTAACATGATTATTGACAGAGCATCCGTCATTAGACAAAAATGGCAGAAGTAGGTGGACCTTACCTCATTTGCTCTTATCCAGACTAATCTGTTTTTTACATGGACCTGGACTCTTTATTGTAGCTGTGTGTGTCACCCTTACCTGAACTGACAACCCTTGCTCAACGATGAGGTGGAGATTTAAGCACAGACTTACGTGCCTTGTTGTGGCTGTGTCTGAATCAGCAGCCTGAGCACTGCACATGCTGAGCAGTCACAGTTAAAGGCACACACAGATCCTTCTTCCATCCATGACAAGCTGCAGGGTTGGGCTGCCATTTTTCTGACTTATCCGTGGTA
>PPHD01027425.1:0-11175 GCA_002909625.1 Bambusicola thoracicus
CTAATGCAGGTTAGAAACACCTCGCAGAGAGGTCTGCATAAGCCAAGGTTGGCTCCTGTGCTGTGTCTCCATGTATTACTTTGGGTTTCAAGAGCAGCTTTGGGAGACTTTTGGGAGATTTTAATAATGCTCACAAAGAAAGGGCCCACTACGCTGTGTAAGTAATTATATGGTTCTGTGTTTGAGCTCTTCTAAACCTTTCTCACCTTATGGTTCATTATGATGTACTGTGTTTCCACTTGTACCTTGAAGGCATATGGGATAGGGTTCCCTGGCCTTCTAAACCTCCAGCAGCAATGCTGAGCAGAGGTGTTGGGGAGGTCTGGGAAGGCCCCAAAAGAGCCCTCTCTCAGATGAATGAGATGTTCTCTTGCAGCATTTAGCAGCCTCTGCACCCATCCTAGAACTGATGCTTTGCTGGCATTAGAAGCAACATAAATCCTAACAGTCTGGAATTCTCATTTTCACGTTGTAACTTATAATATTCAGAATTACAATATCCACACAACTTTCCATCTCACTCCTTATCTTTTAACCTCAGGAGCAATTTTGACCAAATCTGGCAAAGGGGTATGTGGAGCAAACCAGAGATACATAAAAGCTTCTTACACTGCTGTATGCTGAGCACACCCGTGCTGTTCCTTTAGAGATAGCACGTATAGCAGAGTATATGGGTACACACACATATAGCAGAGGTTTCTCTCTCCAATAGCGAACATCTCATCTCTGAAAGCCTCAGAACACACATAGACTCAGATACCTCTTGTTCCCACCCATTTCCACCAGGAGCCACTTGGTGGTTTGGTACAGTTTGCTTTGGTTTGGCTTAGTTAGAAGCCTCAGTTGTTCACAAAAGACAAAGAGAGCCCCTACCCGTAGGCAGATATAGCCCAGTGATGTTGATCTTTCTGTTAGCTATCCAACAGACTATACCTGCGTCAGGCAAATTTACGGAGCATCTCCCAGTTTATTTTGACAGTTTCTGCAATATGCATGACAGGAAATCAGACCAGAGCAAATGATAAAAAGTGAAAGAAAGCACATTTTGTTCGTAACAGATGATGCTTCCACTAGAAAGAATTTTCCTACCCATATTAACATAGTCCTCACTTCCAAGAATAACATGCCACAGTCCTCCACTGAAAAGTTAATTTTACAGAGTTAAAAAGGCAAATATATCACCTATTATTTTCTCTCCTATGTATATTTTTACATCTCCCATAAATTCATATAACAATTCTTTGTGTATGAAATTAATCGCAAGGTCGTGTTTAAAGATTTTTCCAACCATTTGTGAAATGTATCACTTAGAAGTATTACAATGGACAGAAGTGCAGTGCTGTATTCCTCACTTTATTTTGTCCGGTGGTGATCTTTCATTTTGGAACATCCGGTTTTTGGTTCAACAGTTATTGAAAACTTACACAACATGTCTACTAATCCTCTGAGTTATTTGCTCAACAAACGAGACTTATTACACATTATTTCTGTTATCTCATATTACTGCCTAGAAGCTGAAATAACAAAAAGGTAAAAGTATTTTGGGGATATTTGAAAAGATAGAGAAAATATTGAGAAATGGTATTTTTTTTATGGCAAGGTTCCCTGTACCTTTCAATAAATCCTTGTAACAATCAATTAAAGTATTTTAATTTATACAGGTCCCAATTTACCATTTTGATAAATGAATTATTACTGCTACAGACTATATCAAAAGAGATTTGGCAGCTCCTTCCTACCTAAAATTAGTGTTGGAATGGGAATTTTTTTCCTTCCTGCGTATAATCACCCATACACATACAGAAGGTTCCCTTGTTTCAACAATGTGCATGACTTCCAGTAGTGCTGATGGTGTGTGTGTGCGCATAATGAGGGGGAAAAGGCAGATTATGGCAGGCTTTAAAGGTTTTATTGTCTTTGACATTCATCGCTGCTCCTGTTGAGGTCTCTAATGGAAGGTATGCAGGAATATCTACAGTAGAGCAGACCTTGTAGCTGTTAACCTGAAATTATTCTCATTTATCATTTGAAGAAAGTGAAAAGAGACCTATTTAAATTTCTTTGGTAGACATTTCTACTGTGTAAGCAATCTCTGCCTATTTCCTCCCACCACTGTTCTCACTGAGGAACATTTCGGCACCATCCCAGTCCACGGGTGGGCACTGGGAGATCCACCTGGTCTGGTTTGGAGAGGAGCTTGCTAACATCATCTTGAGGCCCCAGAGTCAGAGCTGCTTCCCTCGGGGTTCCCTGCTTACTCTGAGCCTGTTGCACAGAATTTTGGTATCTGTATCTATCACAAACAGAGAAACAGAGGAATTGGTGATTCCTATTGCTTCCCTGGGCATAGATGGTTTACAGGGAAACGGGTTCTGCTGAAGAACAGGGGCTAAAAGTAGAACTGCAGTAAGAGAGAAGTAACTTTTGGTCAAAGAAAGCAAACATCAATGCAAGAGTGGTCTGTCAGGCCAGCAACCTGAGAGAGAATGTGCAAAGCTGTCTTTTCACGATCTATGAATTTGATTGGTATGGCATATTTAAGGAGATGAAAGACTTTATGATGATAAGCACTAGCAGATATCTCAGATGAAAACATCTGCATGGGAGGCAGGGACCAATACCTGGGGAAATAGCCCACTAGACACACCAACTTTTGCACTTCCACCAAACTGACGTGAGGAGAGCAAGTGGGGACAGAGTAACAGCACACATGCACACAAACTGCTGCCTTCAGTTTTTGTCTCTGTCCATTACCTGCCCCTCACAATGTGACACCGCTGATGAAGCTTTTCTCAGATTCGTTAGAAAGGTGAGATATGAAAACATACACTTGGGCTCCATCTCTAAAATAGAAAAAAATAATAATGTATATCCTCTGGTACAATTGGATTTGCTCTATAAACCAACCCACCCTCACCAAGAATGAACACAGAACCTGCCATGAGAATTAATACCTTGTATTTGCAATCAGATGCTATTTTTTTCTGAATAAACCATAAGCAAGTGCTAACTAACAAGCCTAATAAACCACAATGATTTGGCTGAAAGAAGCCAGCAGGAGCCAGTCACACAGCCACAGCACACAGGTCTCACTCTTCCCACTGCATTTAGTTTTGTGACACTTGTTTTTATGTTTTTTTTCCTCCATTCCTTCCATCCAGAAAAAAGATATATAAAGTCAACATGCCACTTTGCATCCTGAGAAGGTGAACGTGTGAAATTCCCAGGCTCCGTGCAAAGTCACTGGTGTTGACAACCCTGCCCCTTCTGCACAACTGCAGTTTGAAGCAGCTGCTGGCTGGGCCTTGAGCATGGTGATGGAATTGGGTGGTCAGCAGAACGCCTTTCCTTATGCTGCTTCACATGGTGGCACAGTGTTTTAGCCTCTATACGAAGTCACAAGATATATTGTATTTTTTAGTGGAGCAATATTGGTGGTAGGTGGACAATTGGACTGGATGATCATGGAGGTTTTTTCCAACCTGGGTGATTCTGTGGTCCTATGGCTGCATTTTCTCAATGTCTCTCTTTCAGAATGCCCCTCTCATTAAAGACTTTTCACCACTGTCTTAAGTGAACGTTGGAGTTTGACTCAATGGATTAATTTTTTAAAATGAAACTCATATTTTCTAGAGCTAATAGAACAAAACCTGAAAAATACTTTCCTTTGCTGGAGTGAGAGTAGACAAATCTGTGAAAGTTATGTCCTGCATTGCATTTAGCCAAACAAACTAAATGATGATCAAGGTAAGATTATGGATAGCTGGCTCGTTTTCTTTAGTTCAGGCGTATCTCACTTCAAGTTCTAAAGAATGTTAAAAACACATTAAGCAGAAAATTACTAAGGTGGCTAATTAAGTTTTATCGAAGAACGCATCTGCAAGTATACACGCACTGGCAGCTCTTCCATCATAAATTGGTCTCATTACAAAAAAGTAGAAACCAGTCCTTGGAGGGGGGGAGGGGGGAAATCAGACAGATACTTAGAGAAGAAAATATTTATACATTATTAAAGAACTGATTTTTCAACTACCTGACATTAATTTAATGAAGATGGAAATCATGCCTATATTCACCCATCTGTTTGATGAAGATTGTGCTAAATATTTCAGGAAGGTGAAATTGGGTTCTTTCAACACCATTAGAGAGCCATAGTCACAGTGGGTGCCACAGGAAATTATTTTTGTGGATTGCTACCCCCAATTTTCCCCTTAGTTTCAAATGATACAGCATGAAATAAGTGTAACTTTCAATCCCTCTTGCGAAATGCCTCTATCAAATGCTGATTCATCATCGATTCTTTGAGCTGGAGGCTGGAATCCAGGTCCCTCTCTTCCCCTGCATTTCTGAATGACCTATAACAAGCCATTGGAGCTCTCCTATCTGTACCAAAAAGCTGGAGTATCTGGACACCAACAGAAGCACTACACTCCAGAAACAGTTGTGTGGTACTCAGCATAAAAGGTTTGGAGGCCTCTGGCATCCCATCATCAGCACTGCAATGCAGCCTGGTCACTTACACCTCCAGGTATGCCCTCAGTGTGTGTGTTCCCAGCGGGCAATCCTAAGGATCATCTGCCTCAGTCCCAACATGGGCACCTTACCTTTCACACAGGAGTGAGGGCTGCTCGGATTAGTTGGCGCTTTTATATAAGTCACTGCTCCAAACGGTATGGCCAGGATTTGCAAACCTTTCAAGGCACATTTAAAAGGGGAATTATCTGCATTTAGCTAGCTGGAAAGTACCAGGCACTGGAATTCCTCCAAGAATTCTTTTTACAAAGTAAAATATTTGGAAAGTACATTTGCAATCAATTTAAGAGAAAGGCACATTTTATATTAAAACCCTCATACTCTGGTTAAAGCACTCGCTCTGACTATTATTTTCTAAAATGGAGTGTTACAAGATCCAAGCACAATATACTGGCTCACAGAACAGAGTTAATAAACAGGATAAAGTTTCACCAATGCAAGTTGAGATTCTGCTTCTCTTTGATTCTTCCCCTTTTCATCCTGACCCACGCCACTGCAATAGAAAAAGAGCACGCATCGCAGCAGTGCTGAAGATGAAAGTTAGGCCACTGTTATGAAAAACAGAAATTGAGTTTCTCAAAAGTGGGTCTAGATTCCTTAAAAAGAAGAAAGAAAAAAAAAGGGAGATGATCACCAAAGCTGCTTATCAGACTGGTCCTGGAGAACTCTGACACACGGCCACTCAGACATCTCTAATATTTTAAGTATTTAATGCCTACCAAAATCTCACAAGTCATTTTGGAGGACATATCCCATGGAAACTCCTCCACCCAATCACACAGATATGCTGAGGAAGTACCACTCCTTACACTTCTTGGCATGCTTCATTGAATGAGCACTGGCTAATGGCAGTGCCCGACACACACGTCTCAATCAGGGATGCTTCTTGCACAGGGCTGTCGCTTTCGAATGAGGCCATAACTTTAAGACAGAAGGCAGAAACTGTTACTGCTATGGTTATAAATCCAATAAAGTTTTAAATATTTTTAAAAGCAATTAAATGAATCAGATCGTTTATTTTAAACTTTCTTGTTTTACATATGCTGTATTGGATCTATCTGAAAAGCAAGAGAAGAAAATAAACCATGCCAGGCTTTGGCAGTGCTAAGCCCAGTGTTTTATGGCTTTTAGAGTTAAATGCGTTCCGTTAAATGTGCTAAGTGAAGGGAAGATATAGCATTGTTATTGTAGAGGGCATTTTGATTATTTTAAATGGCAAAGGCTAGACAGAAATAATACCTCCTTATGTTACATCTCACTTGAATCTCATAGGGTCTAAATACACTTTAAAGACTGCACTTGTGAGGATGACTTCACCCAGCACTGATATGTGCTGATCCCACAAGTGCCAACACAGCCACTATGAGCTGCAGCCCCGTGTTTCCAAAGCCTGGAATAAGAAATGATGTATCCAGCTGAAAACGTGGTGAGAATTTAGGTAAAGGCACCAGGGGAATCCAGCCAGAACAGAGGGAAAAAAACACCTAAGCTATTTCATAATGTGCTTGTGGGGTCTTTTAATGACCATGAGTAGTTTCATCAGAACAGGAGTTTGTATTTGAGCACAGCCAGAAACACAGCTCCATCCAGCTGTTGGCCAAGTCATGACTCAACAAACTGGTCTGCTGACAGTGCAGGAACTGGCAAAAAACACTGTGCCACAACATTCCCAGTCAAAACCAAGCAGAACAGTGTGAATTCATGACACGCAAAGGGAGTGCAAAACACATTGGGTCTGCTTGTTCCCTTCCTAACACATGAATGCATTCTGCCAGCCTTCTCTGAAAAGGAATATGTGCAATCAGTGATGCCTTAGAAGATGTAGTAGATGCTTGTCTTGCCTTTTTCAATGTATCTTGCTCAGTTCCTTCTAAAAATATCCAAAATGAAAGCTTTTATTATGAGAGCTGCTGCTAAAGGGTGTGGTTCCATTTAGCAATAAGGAACAGGAAAAAATTGACTAGATAGTAACTAAAAATTAGGTTAATTCATAATTTTTATAGAGCTAAACAATCTAATTTGACTGCAGGTTCCCTACAAAAATAAATAGAGGATTTGAGGCGCAAGAAATCTTAATAGAAAGACTCCATAGGAGCACACACAGGAAGGAGAGCTGTCATTATTTTGAGGTATATTGAGCCACAACACCCAGGAGATCTCAGTTAATCTCAAATCGTAAAATCATGAAGGCTGGAAAAGGCCTCTCAGATCCCCAAGTCAAACCCCAGCCCATCCCCGCCATGCCCACTGACCACAGCCCTCAGTGTCACATCTCCACATCTGGAACCCCTCCAGGGACAGGGACTCCACCTCTTCCCTGGGCAGTCAGTTTCAACGCATTACCACTCTTTCAGAGGAGATATTTTTCCCAATATCCAACCTGTACCACCTCAACACTGAGACCTAGATGAGCATGTTTCCAATATTTCTGCACTCAGCAGGATCACAGGGTGCTGCAGCCCAGCCTGACCTGCCTGTAGGGTTCTGCAGCCCCCAGGACAGCTACTGAAGCCCCAGCAAGCAGCAATGAGCAACTCCCCTTGCCAAAGGCAAGCAGAAGTCAGCTTTCAGTGCGTGTAATGTGATCCAGAGCCCACCTTGTCTAGGCAAGGATCAGGCTTGAGACACAACCTCAAAGAAACCAGCTGGCCTCCAGCCGGGAGAGATGAAAGTGCCTGCCAGGAGCACAGCAAACCTCGTGCTCCTCAAACCTCCACTATGTTCCCCAGCTCACATTCCTGTAATGAGGTTAAACACGGTGATGCATTTCAAACAGTTTCAGATTAGACCATGATAAAATGTACGTGAACTCTGCAGCATTAGTGTTACCAGGTATAGGGGCAGAGACTGAGAAGACACGTGATGAAACCTTATGCTGATTACAACAAATGGATTTACACTGAAGATCAGCCAGGATAATTTGGCCCCTAAAAACAGAGACAGGTAAGTGGCTTCATGGCTAGAGGAAGCAGAGAAATGAACATCTGAGCTCAAACTTGGTCTTTCACACTTTAGGTCTGCGTGGTGGTGTCTCATTCATAAGATTTCTTGCACCCCAACAACGATATGTGGAATTCCAGAAGCTGCTGTAGCCAGGCAAAGCAGTAAATGAAAATGGCATATTAAATATGTTCTAGATAGGCATATATTCCCACTTGTCTGCCTCTGAAACTACATGTTGATATGCAAGATTTCCATCAGTGAAGAAACTGGTGAGGAATTCTTCTTTCTGGCATTAACAACATTTGTCTGGGAGAACATACAGAAAAGTACACTTTGCCTTCAAGATATCAAAGCCTCACATCCCCTAGAACACTAACAAGACCCAAAGACACACAAGCTGCAGGACACACTTAGCATGCACAGGAAGGCAAGAAGCTTGTGATACACCTGAGGACATCCCCCAGACTGCCCAGGTCCTGGCAGACAGGCTGACATTCACATTTGCAGCCAGCACTGAACCCAAGCTAAGTCTGAGCTGGTTCATGGCTCAGTGTAATGCCTCACGCAGCCATGTAAATGGCCTGACTGGAACAGAATCTTGGATTCAGTTTAAGAAGTCAGTGCTGCTCCAAGAAAAGCAACTGATGCTCTGCCAACAATGTCTTAAATTGAACTAACAATTACTAAAAATTATTTTATTCCTCTTAACCAAAGAACTGCTGCATTAATGGAGCTTCGGACATGCTAACAGCACAGCAGGTAAGAGCAACAGCTATGAAATAGCTGAACCATCAGCTGAAAAAAAAAAAAAGTGGTGGGGTTTTCCTTTTTATAAAAGCAGAATATTCACTAGGGTCTTGATGTTTTAAGGAAAGCTTTGAATATACTTTGTCTTCCTTTTACAAATGCTCCAGTCATCAGAATTGTATGACAGTTTACTTTTTACTTCTTTCTTTTTTTTGTCAAACTGTCAAAACAATTACCTCAGTGGAAGCCATATTTTGGTATGCAGACATAAGAATGAAGAGTGATTCTCCTCTGCGGACAACAAAGCAGCTGTTCAGGCTGCCCCAGAGAGCAGTGTGCTCCAAGATGAAATGGGAGATAAGGCATTGCACTCACTTCTTCCTGTTACAGCACAGGTTGTAGCTTGTGAAGGGATGAACCTGCATCTTTGAGCTAGACACAACAGAAAGAAGGCAGTAACTTCTGGGAATAGCAGTGAACTGGGAAAAGTACACTTCTGCAAAGTTTTGCTTTCCTCCCACTGGTGCCCTTGAAGCAGAGAAAACTGAATTTTAACACCTGTGCCAGAGAACATGACTTTATAAGGGGCACAAGCTGGGAGATGGCAAACACCGGTGTCATGTCCTGATTTAATTGATGGGTCTCTGACAGCTGCTCAAGGCTTCTCCTAAATTGTGTTCTGATCTCTACTCAAACAGACAGGTATAAAATTACATGCAGTTCAAGTAAATCTGTTACACAGTGCACTGGAATGGAGAAGTGCTGTTCTCTCCTTGAGCGTGATCTTTAATAGCACAACTGCAGCAGCAGTGTCTGTGCAAGAGCTTCTTCCCTAATCCACACCCCCACTGGCTTTGATCTGTGCCATCTCCTCTCATACTGCTGGGGAAGATATAGTAGAAGGAAGGGGAAGCTTTGCTGGTGCCATTGCTTGTAGTTGGTTTCCTGGCCACATCTCTTTGAATGCTTTCCTTTCTGTGAAACTGTTCAAAAAAAGATACAGCCAATTATCTATCATCCTGGTGTACAAGAGTATACAAGCCCATGTTGAGACACAAGCTACATGTCTACTTAAAGTCTTCATCCGAGCTGGAACTGCAGTTGGATATCACCAAATACCTGTACAGAAAACATCCCCTTAAAGTCTTCTTTAAGTATTCACCTCAAGGGAAGTGGCTCTTCAATTCACAGGTCACATCCTGACTCAGAACCATTTGCCTCTTGGCACAAACGTCACCATGAATATGCTTTAAGGAAATGCAGCCATAGAAACGAAAACTTGAATGGTGTGACTCAGCAACATCAAAGCGATGCAATGAAAGAAGAGTTTGCAAAGTATTAGTAATGGCCTGGAAATTATTTGGAAACAATATTTGATGAAGCAGAATATTTTTAGATGCATTTTAAGTAATTGCATCTTAGGTAGTTCAAGACTGCCCACAAAGGTCAACAAAAACTTTTCCATTGACCTCGCAGAAGTAGGATCAGGTGGCAAAAATTCCAGCAGTCCCAGAGAGGTGCATTCTCAAAACAGTATCTTGTTCACACGTTTTTGAACTTCCCAAGTACAGCTGTTCATAGGCCACATTCAGTACAAACATGCCATCTTCAGAAGTGCCAGGCATTAAGGAAGTGAGCTGAGCTCCCACAGGATCCACAGATGTTCATTCTTGACACTACAGCTTGAAAATGTTTGTTCTATTCATTTAAATACATGCAGATATAGACTTTATCATAGCAAATGTCTGCTTTTTCACAAACAAATGCAGCTGAATTAGACTACGTGAACTACAATAAAATACATTACACTACAGAAAGAGATGATGTAGCAAAAAGGTGAGCAGTCATTTTCTCCAGTGGTTAAAGAGCTTCAATTCTTTCTGTCCTTATAAATCCACCTTTCCATTTGTTTTAGCAAGTTTCCAGAAAATTGACACTAGTGTTCCTTGTTTCAAATTGGCTGGTTTGTATTTTTACAAAATGAAACAAATGAGGTCTTTGCCTTAGAAAACAGGATTACTTTCACTGTTTACCAATAAACTTTATTACCAAAGTGCCTTTAGGAAAGAGAAATGTCAGACAGTCTTACTTGTTTCTTTTAATGTTTATCTTGGATTCGTCATACCATAAAGCCAAGTATTCTGGGATGCTGGAGAAAAGTACCCATTTAAATCAACAGCATCAAAAACACCTGTAAATCTGAGTCAACCTTACCCCTGAAAGAGCACATGGTCATCATTCTTCCATCTCCCTTGAGATGCTAAGAAAATGCAGAAGAAATTTCAGCTCAGGAAAAGCCCAAGATTGTGTCTATTCTTTGTCCATAGAACCCCAAAACTCCATGTGCTTCAATACAGATCAGCACATTCAAGTATCAGGCAGCAATAGCCTGGGCCTCAAAGCAGTGTATGTGCATCAAAACTACATTTAACCAAGCTTAGATGTTATGCAGTTCTGAGGGTTTTAAGTGGATGTAGGTATGTATAATAGCTAGGCAATAAAAACCCATTCTTATGGGAGATGTCAAGATACTATTAAAAGATAAATAAAGAGGGGAGAGAAAAATATCCGATCAAGAGTTTTATTCGGAAATGAAAAGCTAGATTTCTTCCCTGTCCTTTCCGAGCGATATGAAGACAAATAGTAAATCTGTTTGGAATTACTGAAAATAAAATAGAAAACTTGTTCACAAGAATAAGTTATTATGAATTGCATAAAATTAAGCTTTATCTGCAGAAAGCTGTACTTCCACAGTTCTTGCAGTACTAGTTCCAAACACAAAGCATGCATTTGTAAATATGGGATTTCAGTTGCATGTGTTGCTACAAAGTAAAGCAGCCTGGAAAGATGACACTGGAACAAATGCTAGTCCTGCTAGGATACACACTGACCATAATGTCCCATGACTGGAAAAAATGCAAAAGGAATACATAACTTTTAACTTAGTGTTCA
>PPHD01027426.1:0-11175 GCA_002909625.1 Bambusicola thoracicus
CCAGGTTGGATGAGGCTCTGGGCAACCTGATCTAATAAATGGGGAGGTTGGTGGTCCTGCCCGGCAGGGGGGTTGGAGATTCATGATCCTTGAGGTCCCTTCCAACCCAGGCCATTCTGTGATTCTGTGATTCTGAATATCAAGGTGACAAATGACTTAAAAACAAATGGTAACAGTGGGAAAAGAGTTGTTAAAATTAATATCCTCCAGCTGGAATTTAGAAGAACTTTTAATCATAACAATAATAAAGTTTGACATACCAGACTAGTTGTAGTTATCAGGCAATTGTATCTGCTTTTCTATAGCATAGAGTATAAAATGTATTTCATAATGTTATATCTTGGAATAAAATGAAGCTATATTCAGTGACATGGAATTTATCTTGCCATTGCATGTTGCTATTATTCAATCATCTGATCAAGATAAAGTTACTGATGTAGCATGTTTGAATTTCTGTCGGGCATTTGAGAAAGAAATACATAATATTTTCCTTTCTGTAGAACAAATAGGTAACAAATTGATTCAAGTAACTTATTGTTGCAGATATCAAAGAGTAACTATCCATTGATTTACCAACCAGTCTGTAATAATTTTAGTAAATATCTCAAAAATTATATCAAATATTTACAGATGAATCTTGAAGCTAAGAAAAAAATGGTGGCATAAATAATTAAGATGTGTTTCATCAACAGGACATTTTGAAGCATCTTAAAATACTTTGCCTGTAATCAACTGTTCATTAACATTTGCAAGAGCAGGAAATTCATGCTGAACCTATTTGAAGGACCTTACTGTTGAAAGTACTAACTGTGAGGGAAAAAAAGAAAAATAACAAAAACTTTTGTTCAACAGTAGAATTGTCTCAGCATGCTGGCAGCAATGTGTTGAAACAAAAAGGACAAAAATCATCTTCAGAAGTACAAAAAGCAGGACTATCAAATGGAAATAGGGAAATCCTGTCTCTGTAGAGAGCGCTATCAAGATCCCCTTCAGAAAAAAAAAATGCTTGTGTAAGAAGGAAAATGGCTGGAATATAGCAAAAAGTTGCTATCATATTTAATGCTGAAAAGCTTTAGGAGCTCATCTCATTCAGTTTATTAAAGAAACTGGGTTTAGCACTGCATCTGGTAATAGGTGAATGCAGAGAAAAAATGATAACAAGATTCAGTGAACAGAGAGAAAAGTTTAAGTTTGTATCTCCCGAGTTGAATAAATAAATGACAAAGTGCAGTTCCAAGCCAATTAGAGTAATTGAGCACTGTAATAGTTTACAAACGACAGTGAAGTGAGAAGGACTAGAGAGCAGAAAATTTTGAATATACTGATTTGCATCACACAGTTGTGTACATTGATGCAACATTTCACTTCTGGGTTCTCCTCACTTAACTAGAGCTCTGTGAGCCCTTATTACAAATTGAAGTCTCTTGTACTGAGAAACAAAAAATCCCTAATGTAACACTTGCCTATGTGCATTATCTTCCTTCAATATAAGGATGATATTCGTATACCCTGAAGCAGATATATCAGATAAACCTAATTGTCTAGACTCCTTTTTTAAAAATTAATATAAATAAATAGTTTTTAATTCATTACTGAAAGACAACTAAAACACAAATCAAAGGAACTGCAACTGTACAATTCCTGCATTTCTTCACTGAGAACCCATGTATCCTCTGCTTCTTCTGTACCTCTCTCTGTTCTCAGATAAACAATCTCTTAACTGGTGGTTCTCTCTCATGTCCTAAAATGCTTCAAATAGTATGGAATTTTGAACTTCCAATTAATTGTCAAGATGAAATTTAAACTACAAGAATGTCTGAGCTCAGTCATATCTTGACTCAAGAGGTCAGAATAAATGATAAAAATGACCTTAAAATCCATGTACTTATATGTATGACCATGACAGATGTTATCTCACCAGGTGTCTTTCTTTTGTGATGCAAGGTTTTAGAGTAAGCAATAACAAATCACATTATTCTCTTCTTAATTGCAGCATTGCTTTAAAGACCAATCTGAATTATTTATTTTTCAGCAACTATAATCTCTAACTTTTTAAAATATTATTTGTTAGTATTCCGTCTGTTTAAAAAAAAAAGTATTTTTCTTGCATTTGTTTACTTATTTGCTTCATGCTACTTCTTATCAGTGAGGTCTTGTATTATTTTTTGCTTCTTCTGATGTTTCCAATCTCTCCATGTTGCATTTTTCATAAGTTCCTCTAACATAATCTTTACATAATCAGTGGAGTTTCTGCCACAGAACACTATCATATCAGCAGTCTTCTAATCACACTCTTGTTGTGTTGCAGTTGATCATTATGCAGTTTTCATGCCCCAAATGAATACTTTTCTGCAAATAATTATGGTTATATAAGCTGATTTTCAACAAAGAAACCATTAAAGAATCATGGATTTTAAGAATAGTTGAGATTGGAAGGGGCCTCAGGTGATCATCTAGTCCTGTTCCCACAGTGAATAAAACATACCAGGCGCTCACCAGATCTGTGCAGAGGGACATCTCCCTCAGTCTACTGGCAATACTGTGCCTAATGCAGGCCAGGAGGCTGCTGGCCTTCTTATTGGCAAGGGCACACTACATGCTTTCATTCAACTTGGTGTCCACCAGGACCATCTGGTAGTTTTCTACAGAGTTAATTTTGACATGAGCACCCCCCACCATGTCCTGGTATCTGAGGTTGTTCCTTCCAGGTGTGTGAGTTTGTATTTCTTGATGAACATCAGGTTCCTGTCAGCTTGTCCAGATACCCCTGGATGGCAGCACAACCCTCTGGTGTATTGAACACTTCCCCCGGTCTTACACTGTATGGCTGTATAGCAAACAGGTATTGGATTAGAAAAATTATCCTGTTATAAAGAAAAAATGAAATAAAGATTGTACCTGAGCCCTGCGCTCACCACAAGTATCCCAGAAGGAGGATCTCCAGATAGAGATCCTTCCTCCTGGGGAGTCAGCCCTTAAATGGGGTCTAGGAGGAGTGGAGCCATGCTCCACCCCTTCCAGTCACTCAGGTGAAACTGCATTCACCTGTGCCCCTGCAGCTGACTCAGTGCTCACCTCAGGTGGTCAATCAGAGGTTTAGGCCCTGATTCAACAGTTCCCATACATATATAATACCCACACTTGCTGAGGGTGTACTCTGCCTAGTTATCCAGGTCACTGATGCAGGTGTTAAGGAGTATTGGCTGTAGTATTGATTCCTGTGGTGCCTCACTAGTTCAGCTGTCTTGCAATTCACCTCACTGTCTATGTATTTTCTGCCTTTTTCACAGTTTGCCTAAGGAAGTTACAGATGATAACGAATGATAGATAGTCCTTGCTGAAGTCAAGATTAACATCATCTACTGCTCTCTCATTGCCTACCAAGACAGTTGTCTTTTTGTGGAAATCCCTTTGGTTGGGCAGACATATTGACTACTCTCAATCTCATTAGTTTTCTTCATATGTTTGGAAATCATTTTTAGGAGGTTTTGCTCCAACACCTTGACAGAGATTGAGATAATTCTGACTACTGTTCAGTTCTACAGATATTTATTCTTGCTATTCTTGGAGATAAGAGTGGCATTTATTGTCTTCCGCTCCTCAGGAACTTTCCCTGATCACAGTGACTTGTAAAGATAATTGAAAGTGACCTTTCCATGACATCAGCCCTGTGTAAATTAGTGTACAGGCACTTCAGGTGGGCCCTTGGACATAGAGATTTCCAAAAAAAAAGATATGAAAGCTTCAACCGTACTGAGAGGCACTTCATTACTGATGACTATACTTTGAGGGAAAGCCTGCTTCAATCTTCTTATTGTTCTTAGAGTCTCACTTCTGCATCAAATTGCATCCTGTGTTTGCCAAGCTAGTCTACCCAGTCCTCACTTCTTTGTGGATTATCATCTCCTTTATACAATTATGTCAGATAGTTTTTAATCCACCCCTTCCACTCTCTTTAACAATCTAGTCTGCTTTCCATTACTTTTTATTGTTTTATTTAGTGCAGCTTATGAATTATGAAACAAACATGATACAGGAGCTCTTGAAGTACTTCAGAAAACACAGTTCTATGTGTATGAAGTAGAGGAAAAGTATTTGATTTTTTTCGTACAGGGCTACTCTCTTCAGAACTCTAACATGTTCTTAAGACACAAATATTTTGGTGGGCAAATTGAATTAGCCATTTTATACCTTTGCTTTTAATTCCACTGAATGACGGTAGCCTAAATAAAAAGGTCTGATGACAAAGCAAAATGGTACTCAACTGAAATTCCAGTCTTTGCAAGGTAGGAATGTCAAAATAATGTAGCAATGTAGCATTTTTTTAAGGATCTTTTCAACAACCAGCACAAAGTTTACCCTGGAGTGTCTTATAAAAACCGTATACATTTTTTAAATAAACCAGCTCTTACCACTTTGTTGATGCTGGGGGTAGGGAGTGGACATGGACAGTTAGTTAGTTACTTATTTCTACTAGCATCCATAAAATAAATAATGAATTGTGTAGTAAAAAGCCAACCACTCAACACCTGGAAGAAAAACAACATCACATCATTTACAGGATTTTATTTATTTATTTATTTATTGCATATTTTATTTATGCAGTGGAAGAAATGAACATGTCAGGATTCATCAGAAAATCTACACATAATCTCCAAAAATATATAATACAACACTCAACAGATCAAATTCAGTAGTATTTTATTTCATAATCTTCAAGTTTTGCAGAATCCAGTGCTTTATTGTGCTTCTGTCTGACATGAATTGGCATAGCTGTCTAAAAATGGTCTTGTGCTTTTAATGAATACCTACCATACCTCATGTAATGAGAATTTCATAACATTTGCTACAGACTTGATGCCATTTACATCAGAACTCAGCAGCTTTATTATTGCCTTACCATGCTTTATGTACTGTTAGTTTTATTGTTTGTCATTCAAGTCTAAATTGCATTCCTGTAAGTTCACTTGAATCTGTAACTTGTCCAACTGTGGACAGTGACAGGAGCTAGAAAGCTATAAGAAAGATTTTTAAAGGCCAGCCTTCCATTTTGAGAGACACAGTGCAGGGTAGTCTATTGTTGGTCACATTCAAACCATCCCAAACAAAATTCAATTCTATTCTAAAACCAAGATTTTCTTATCAACTTCTTGTCAGTCCTTGCTGATACACGTGACAATCTTTAACAAGCAGGTAATTGGAATAATGTCCATAGAAGTTCTTATATGTTGAAATCTGGACATGGACTTCATTACATTAGATACCTATAGTGCTACTTTTCTAGATTTTACCAATGATGAGCATAATTAAATGACATATAAAAATAAAAATAAATCATCTCCAGATTATCCCTATGTACTGTCTCTTCCACTGACACCAGCAAAGCATAATTAAAACTGACAATACACATTTCTTCAAGAGTACATTTCGTTCTCAAATCTGAATGCTCTGTAGGGTGAGGCCTATATAATTATTTCTCCTTTACAGCTGTCAAATTTAAGCTAGAAGAAAGGAAAATAAATTTATAAAATCACAGTGCATCAGTGTCTGTCCAGCTCAAAACTTGTGTCCTTGTATCAGCCCCGAACTTAGAATTCCTCCCCTTCTGGGAGTGTTTCCTTTACTCTTAATAATTCAAGACTGAAAAACTAGGGAATAGCTTATGGATATTAACATTAATAACAGGAATACCAACAAGTTCTAAGGAGAAAATCTGATTAAAATTCTTGCATTTAAGAAATGTACATTTGCTTCCTTATGCAGATGTGCCAGCCTTGTCAACTAGGTAACACTAGTGATCATACTGCTGAAAGGTCAATGTCACATTAATGTTCAAAAGAAAAATTAATACATTGCATGGTGTGGTTTGGTTTGTTTTTTCTTGGTTAGCTTTCAATTAGATTTACAAATTTGTTCAACTCATCAATACTCTTCAATTGTCAGAAGTTAACAATTAAACCATCCCCTGAATGTTCTGCCTTTCTCAAACTCTCCATCACTGAACAGCACCTGGTCTTGTATGTAAGTATGTAAGTATGCCAGTATGTAAGACTGATGTGAATTCCCCCTTGCAGGATGAGCCATCAGTCTACAGTAGGGGTTCACTTTGCTTTCAGCAAATGATGCAGTACATGGGCCCAAACTTTCAATCTATCACTTAAGCAACTGATCATAGAACAAAGACAACAATTGTACAAAGAACAGTGTGTGCTGGGCACAGTGTAAGTGAAAAGGATGAAGGTATGGTCATGAAAAACTTGGAAAGGGCAAATAACCCTTATGTAGCAACAAACTTATATCTGTGCTTAATTACTTTGCCTTCAGACCTGTGCTACTGGATTCCACTGTCACCCCATGTTGTAATTTTATTTCTTATTTTTACATTATATACCTATTTTATAGTGTGGCATTTAGTATAGACAAGGATGGTTTTTCCTATTAATTTATATTATTTGCTAAACATACAGGTTACAGATTTCAAAACTGTCCTCTGTGATGAAATACATACTACCATAATTTGTAATTTTCCAGATGAAACAAATAATGGTATAAAACTGTGCCCATCTAACACCTTCGTTAACATTTTCCCATGCCAAAATTCTAACATGGCATGTAGAAAAACATCACAATCCTGGATTTTTTATTCTATGAGAAAGGAGACTGTTCTTATCTCTTATTTGCTTGTGAGAAATTGAGGAATTAAGAGTAAAATGAAGCTGTGAAAATAAGATATTTAGTGCTCTGTGACATTTTCAAAGGTGTCCATGTCCCACTTAAAGCACAAGGAATACCTTTACAGCTCTAGGTTTTTTAATATCTCTTCTAAAAGCTTTGTTCAAGATCACAAAATAAAAAATCTGCAGAGGTACAAAAAATTTAATCTAGGCCTCATAAATGTGAAATTACTGCTTCATAAATAGGACCAGCCTTCCTAGTAAAAGCATCTGAAAAGTGGGAAGACTGTGAAATGAGGATGTGGATGTACTGAAGTGTCTCTATGAAGATGGCTTAACTCAGTGCTGTGATATTGCATTTTTCTATGTAGACTCTCTGATTCAATGTTATATTGGCTGTGTGTAAGTATTCTCCAGACAGGTTAATGAGTCATTTTCCAACTCCCCTTCATAGACAGTCCTCCAGTCTCAGTGATAGTGTTAATACGGAGAGATTTTACCCTAAGGGAAATTTCATATATGAACCTAATTCAGTGAATGAAGTCTCAGAGAAAGGCAGGCACAGAGGATTATTAACTGCATGGTCATAATGAGATACAGTGAGCTTAGGAAAACTGTTCTAGCGAGATTTCTGATGATTATGAACCCAGCAATCATTATGCAAAACAGCTGGAGAAATTCTTCTGATGAAGAGCAATACATTAATTAATTACATTATGTTAAGAAAGTATTGGGTGTGATTTCTGCCTTGGGGACAAACTGTTGATAAAATCTTCTGCAGTCTGACACATTAGCAAAAGTTCACAGGAAGACTAAATGTCACATTGTAGGAGGAGACAACTGGGAAAGAGCTGGGCACAATTTTTTATGACTCTGTCACTGAATTATAAATACCTCTTGTGTAAATTTTGTCTCTGTGAGCCAAAAAGGGGTAAGGTTACACCGAAATCCAAGCTCTTTGCTGGATCAACATAGTGTACTATTATATATATTTTAAATATCAATCAGAAACACAAAGGAGAAGGAGGGCAGCATGATGAGGAAACACACATTAGTTATTAGGTGGCTATCACAAAGACATATGACAAATTCTTTGTCATTCATGTGTTCAAATAGCTTTAACCATGAGGTGGGTTTAATTTGTCTCTTGCATGGCACACCTACTGCTGCACATTTTGTCTCAGTTTCTTTTTCCAGACTCCTGGTAAATTCTTTCTGGAATTGCTGACATTCCTTTTTAGTCATTATTCCATCTTAATAGCCCATATACATTTTTTTTTTCCTTAAACAAGCTATCAGATAGGGTTTTTTTTTGCTTGTTTTCTTGTTTGTTTTTTTAACAATGTTTTGAAGACAAGTAAAAAAAACTTCACTAATGATATTTCATAAACGTCTTGCAGAACAGCTTAATTTTCTCTCTTGAGCTCTGTAGTACCTCATTAACAGAAGCTAGGTAGAGGAATGACCTTTCTTGTCCAAATTATGTCAAAGTTTTTGATCACATTCTAGTAAACAAAACTATGAAAGTCTGACTCTGAGACTTAGTGAGGTATGTCCCACACATAAAAATTCTGAAAAGAAAACCAGGCACACTATAGACTTACATTGTTCTGAATTCACCCAGGGAAGAAGAAAACCTGAAACCAGATAGGGACTCTGCTTGAGCAAAATGCAGTGAGATCTTAGTATTGCACTCACACTGGGAAGGCCACGACAAGAAAGATTTTATTGATTCAACCACCAGTCCTGGCTTCTGCAGCGATTGCAATGTAATAAAATGACTTCATAGAATCATAGAATTGTGGTATCACAAAATCATTAAAGCTGGAAAAGACCAATAAAATCATCTAGTCCAGCTGTCAACCCACCACCACCAGGTGCACCACCCCTCAGTGCCACATCTACCCTCTTCTTGAAGGTCTCCATGAATAGCGACTCCACCATCTTCCTGGACAGCCTGTTCCAGTATCTTACCAGATACTGGGGTTATCACTTCCACACAGTGTTTCACTACGCTATATGGATATGGACAATCATTCAAATACAGCATGGAGTTCTTCCCTCATGATAGATGCTGCATGGGGACAGCTGATCTGAACAGTTGTACCTCCACAAACACATGTTGTTCGGTTGTTTTCTTTTGTTTTGTCTGTTTCTTTAGATACTGAGCTCACAAACATGCCTAAACATGAGAACATGCACAGTCATAGGAATTTCAAGTGAACCAGAGTGCAAAAATGTCTTAATCCAGCATTTTGTTTCAGTCTGTCCGTATAGTTCTGGGAAACACTGGCAAAACTCACTGATGCCAGATTCTAGTTCTAGCCTCTGACTTACTGCCATCATACAAGCAAAGATGAAGTTAAATCTTCTACAAGGCAATGTGCAATTCCAGTTATTTCCTCAGCACAAGAAGAAAAGCCAGAGTATCAGTATGCAACCAATATATTTTGAAAATATGCTTGTTACATAAAAACCTCCTGGCTGTATCCAATGCTTTAATGCACAATCTTTCTTATTAACTAATATAATTAACTTAACCATATATGAAATGAGAAATGCATCCAGGTGCTCCTATCTTTTTCTGAGTCTTTATGTATAAGTGATAAAAATGTTCTCAAGTGTTCTATTTGGCTTAAAATACTAAAATGTTTTTACAGTAGGTAGTTTAAATGAAATGAGCCAATAATTAAACAAGTGCCAGTGATGCTGCAAGCAAAACAATATTGGGGATGGTTGGCACCGCAGCTGCTTGCATGCTGTGATAACAATAGTGTCTTCAAATGAAGAAAACAACAGATAAGGCCAAAGTTGCCAAACAGAACACTTCAGCTACTGATGGGTGAGCACCAGCTTGCTATTAATTGGGTATCTGTTCCACACAAAGAGTTGGAGAAAAATATTTGTTGTGTCAATATGATACCTTTCAGGGGAAAAGAATCGTAAAGCAATTTGCAAGCGGAGTGTTCTTCTACATAACCTGTAATTTCAACCAGCACCTTCTCTTGGCAAATGTTCAGTAAGAGGCAGTGATGATCTCCATTTACTTAGAGTAAGAGAGAAAGAAATCAAAGTGGAGAAGAATCTAACAGATACAAAACAGGCAGTATGATTCTTTTTTTGCCTGATAAAAACTTATAATGCACAATGGAAAATTTGTGAATTTTAATGTACAAATTTCTGTATTGTCTTTAAAATTAAATTCAAGTTTTTGTTCAGATAGG
Organism: Bambusicola thoracicus; assembly: GCA_002909625.1. Classification (NCBI taxonomy): domain Eukaryota; kingdom Metazoa; phylum Chordata; class Aves; order Galliformes; family Phasianidae; genus Bambusicola; species Bambusicola thoracicus. Next base: position 9,899 of record PPHD01027426.1, read on the forward strand.
GACAAAAAAATTGGATTATTTTAAAATAAATACTTGCAGTTCCATCCTTAAGAGTCCAACCTAAAGTGACAAAAAAGGAATATCCATCTGATTTTTCATTTAAGATCATCCATGCAGCAAATAAAAAAAATGTAGACTTTAATAATGACAGCTGAGTTGTTTTGGGAACTAAAGACAGATCAGATGTTCAGTCTGTTTCTGGAACTGTTCCACTATTCTTATCCCTTCACCACTTTACTGTGTCTATCCCTCAGCAGGTCATAGCATGTGTATGAACCATGCTGTTCTCCAGTGTTTCTGATTTTGCCTTGCCCCAGAGTAGGCAAAGATGTTAGTTGTTGTACTGTGTCTGGATGTGATGAAGTGAATTTTATAGTAGCTGTGGTGCTGTGTTTTGGATTTGTTGATAACACACTGTTGTTTTGTTTGAATTGTACCTGCACTGTATCAAGGTTTTCTCTTTGTCCCACTGTGAGTAGTTTGTAGGCAAGAGATTGGAAAAAAAAGCTGTTGGAAAACATGAGGTGAGCTAGCCAGGGTACTATTCCATACTGCATGGCATATTCTGCAATACAGCTGGGGTGGATGAAGAAGAGAGCTGGGGATGGGAGCTTGACTTCCAAGGTTATTGTTGCTTGGAGACTGGATGGACATGGGCCTGAGAGTGGGAGGTGGTGAGCGAATGCTTTTGCAGCACTTTTTTTTTCTTTTTTCTCCCCTACTTTTCTGTTCTCTTTCCTTCACTGACTAAACTGTCTTTATTTCAACCCACAATTTTTCTCACTTTTGTTCTTTCTGTTCTCTCTCCCATCCTGAGCAGTGGAGAGGGGAGTGAGTGAATGCTTGTGTGGGTGCTTGGCTGCTGGCCAAGGCCCACCCATAACAGTAGATTCTCTATTCTAATGGAAAGCAAAACATAACCAAGTTCTTCTGTAGCCATGGGGCTGTGTGAACCATTTATCAGACCTGTATGTCTTATTTCAGCATCTTGCATTCTCATTGAAGGTATTTGTTGAGACTTTGTCTTTCTAGTTCCAGTACAAAATTCATTAAAGTTGCTGCAAGGTTTTCAGTTAGCATCTTGCTACCTTAAATTAATGTCTACCTTAAATTAATGTCTTAATCCCCTTTCTTCTGAAATAATGGAACCACAATGACCTTCCTCCTATGGTTGACTGTGACTAATTATCACTATTAGGCACACAGTCTACATAGCGATTACAGTACTGAAGTCAAAGATCTGTGTTTGCCGTAAATTCCTTTGATTTAATCAGATT
>PPHD01027428.1:0-11174 GCA_002909625.1 Bambusicola thoracicus
AGAACAGCCTTTCCTCATCTTGCATTTTTCCATCCCTGCTGTCGCTCACTGTATATTGAGCTTTTCCTGCAGTAGTCTGAGCGCTTATCAGCAGGGAAATATTATGTGAGTAAAGATCACAGAGAAGGATGTATTAGCAACACAAGAACAAGGTAATGGGGAGCTGGATGGAAGTACTGACAGTGCCAATAAGTGGAAAAGGCATTGCCTTAGGAATATTCGGCAGAAAGAGTCTACAAGGCCCAGATATGAAGTGAGGACTGAGAGATCCAGGTCTGAGATGAAGCTCATATTTACAGAGTTTGTGGTGGAAATGTTTTAAGAGTAGAAGGATGTAGCAAGCTGAAGGTATTGGGATTTGCTTTTTAGCTGCACAGAGCCAACTTGGATACTTAACATCCATGAGATGATGTCAGAGACTGAATTTTTAGCAGTGATAGGCAGACAGCAGTCAGCAGAGTCATGTTTGGTTTATAGTTGAAAATAGCAGTGTGAAGGTAAAGGGGGAAGATAGAAATAGAGAAAGTATTAAACTCTTTGAAATTAAACGTGCAGAAACAGAATCTTGCCTTGGACAGCTCAGCAGAGTAGCTGCTTCTCCCAGTGCATCGCGGGCACCACCGCTCCCACTGGTTAGAATAAATAAACCTGATGGTGGTGCATACATTCTCCAATTCAGGAAAGACGGCTGGGCTCGACACTCCTAGCTTGCGTTCACCTCAGGGCGGTGGGGGGGGGATTACTGCTTGTGTTCTCATCAATGTAAGGAAGGATTTAAGCAGTTTACTTATTTTCTGTACGTGCCTGGTGCTGAGCCTGGGGTTTTTATTCTTTCAATTATGCTCTGTAGCACTTGGAATGCTTAACAGAGCCAGGCACAGGCAGTGCATAGGGATGAGAGCGCTGGAATAGAAAAATAAACAGCAGAAACCCACAGCTGAACTACCAGATGCTGGGGTTTGTCAAGAGTTTTTTGTAAGAACATGAGGACTCTGACTGGGGTCATTATCCCCACCAGCCACTTGTCAGCCTACGTCCCTCTTTTTTTCCTTTTCCCTTCCACCTCCACCTCTGCGTATAAAGTGTCCCCGTGCAACTGTGATGAAACAACTCGTTTGTTACTGCTTCCCTGGAGGAGGAACACACGCACACAGAGCTGTGCAGGCTGCTGTGTCACTTCTGAGGACGTTTTTTGGTCATTCTGGTACAGAATAACAAGATGATCTCTCCTCGTGCTGTGGCGATGTTAATAAGTAAGTACCATGACATGGTAAAAGTGCACGGTTCTCAGTGTATAGATGAAGAACAGTCTGCTCCCCATTGCTGAGGAAGCAGAAAGGTGAGGCTCTGCACAGCTCTGGCATGTCTGTGTGTTTTAGGCAAACACTGCCTGTGTCTTCAAAAGCTGGCAGCAATCCTTTACTGCAGCTGCACCTCAGTCAGGTGGATGTCAGGAAAGAGGCCATGGATGATCCTGAGCAGGCCGCAGTGGTTATTTCTTGTGCTACTGAGGGATCTTCTGCAACAAAGCTAAGAGATGTCAGTGGGCATTAAAGGGAAAGCAAAAGCAGGGCAGGCAGCACACGTGCCTAACAGTGGCTGTGCTGTGTAGCAGGCTGAGCATCGAGGGGCTGAGTCCAGAAGGTCAAGGGAGATTCCTACAAAAGCCAGTAATTGTTTTCTTTTTTTCACTTGTTTATTTTCCATGCAGTTAGCAAAATGTGTCTCCTCATTATGTGCGGTGTAACCAGTCATTAGCTGTATATACATGGCTGGGATTTGGTTACACAGAAACAGGATACTTTGCTTTTCCACACTAACTGAGAAGAGGAAAAGTGCCCTGACATACGGAGGATCTAGCCTTGGGAAGGCGCTCTTTACTGCAGGGAACTAGTTGCTGCAGCATGCATACAGGTGTTTCTGTAGAGCTTAGTGCTTTCTAAGTAAGTGCATGTGTGCAAGTGCATGTGGCCAACACCATGACGGTTGACATGTGGGCTTGCCTTTGCACCAGGTTCTGTGCAGTTTTGCCAGCCTTACCCTGGATCCAGGCTAGTACACCCATGTGAGTTAGACTTTCTGAGCTGGAGTGCGAAATACCTTTATGTGATGTTACCCTGCAGCATGAGGATTGGTAGCTCCAGTCATGACAGCTACCTGCAGTGGGCTCAGAAGTGGCCTGGATTTGTTGTTGCTCCACCCTTCCTTCCTTGCCTTTCTTTCAGGATAACTATTACTAATGAGTTGGAGTGCAAATAATTCAGACTTGTTTCTATGATATTAAAAGCAGTGATTATGGGGCTGTGCTGCTCTCCTCTTTTCCCTCTTGCTGGCTGCTGGAATCCACGCGGATGAAGGGCTTTGAGAATGAGAAGGAACAACTGGTTTTTCTCTTTTTGGATACTTGTGAAGTTTGCCTTTCTCCCATCTAAGATAGTTTCTTAGCTCAAGGTTGCATGAAGTTTTTACCAGGTAAATAGGGATTTCTGTGAGCCATACCCTGCTCTTTTGGCAATCATTTCAGCTTTGAAAGGCTATGGCTTAGTGTGGGGCTCGGATAACACATGCATTCTGCTTCCTGCTTCTTTAGTTTTTAAATGGCTTCAGTTAGTCCCACTCTGCTGCTTCTTGCAAATCAGCCACAGAGTTTAGATGTATTCTGCAGAACTTGTGCTAAACCAAACAAGGCAAACCTAAGAAAGGCTAAATTAAAACAGCAGAAATCTCACACTCAGTGACTATTGCTGGAGCCCTTTTTCCCTGTAAACAAAAAATTCAGATGACTGATTTTCCCCCCTCAGTTTCATAAGTGGTTACTGAGCTTCTGCAGTTGCTACATTCCTTAAAAAGTTTTTATTTCTTTTTTGGTCACACGCTGGGGGACTCCATTGTTTTCAGTGGTGCCTATTGAGTTAGGCCCATCGACAGCAGAACTCATTCTAGGTCATTAAGTTTAGAGGCACAGTAGTGTAATTTGGTGACTTTATTCTATTTCTCAGCAGAGCTTGCATTGCAGTCACGCACTCACAAAACCAGAATAGCCGTCCTCTCTCCCCAGACTCCGAGAGATGTAAAGGACCCAGCCAGGCAGCCTCAGGTAAAGCATTCAGAATTTGCTGGCTGAACGAGTGTTTGTACTCTGATGATAGAGCAGAATAATAATAACAATAATAACTTAAGAGAGCTCTGTTTATGCACATATCAGGCAAAAATAGGAAAGTGATTTTGTTGTCTTCTAAGTTATGAACGGTTCTAGTATTGTGCTGCTCCAGCGTTGACAATTTAACAAGGTTCTCCAGAAAAACTGGCTGTTGTTAAGAAAAGATTCATACAAATTATTCGTGGTCTGGCAAATATGCCTTACTGTGAAAAGACAAAGCTCAGTTAGTCACTAAAGAAAGGTAGGAACAAAGTCGAGACTTATCTGCAGAGGGAGAAAGCTCTGGTATTTCTTGTGCCTTAATCTTGCACACACACTGGTGGAATGAGCCAGTGCCTGTACACTGAAGTCAAACAAGCTCAAGCTATATAAAATTCATGCTGAGAACTGTGGAACGAACTGCCACTGAAGCAGTTCTCTATCACTTAAAGATTCTGCTGTGAGATTTGATGTCTTTCTACAAGATAAACCCTAGATCCATCTGCACGTAGTTAAAGGGGATGCAGGTATCCCACAAGAAATACAGTGCACCAAGCAGACCAGCATTCTTTCTGGATTCTGTCTGTGATCTATGTTCTTTGGAAGCAGTTCTGTAACACATCCGCTACTCACAAACTCGGTCACTACATCATAGGCAAGACTAGAGAATAGAGCTGGACCCTCCGTGGACAGTGTGATTAATGGATTACTTTCTCACTTTGCCTGGATCAGTTAGATCAGCATGTTAGAATGATTTCATGCCCTGCATGGATTTCTGAGGGCTGGGATGGTCAGGGGAAGGAGCTCTGTAAATCTGAAGAGTTAGCACAGGAATCTGGGCAGTATGCAACTGTGTGCACTTCAGTGAGAGTTCTTATTTACTGCTTGGTGCTGATAGGACCCTGGTGGAAGCAACCTCTGCCTCTGCGTGGATATTCAATGAGTTCTATACTGACGTTTCTGGGCATTTTCCAGAGGGCAGTTTAAAGCAGCAGTAATAATCAAAGCCAGTTGCGCTGTGTCAGACCGAAGGTTCACCAATGTCAGAATCCTGTGTTTTATCCAAGAATGCAGATAAGCTATCAGGATAGCTGTGAGCATAGGTGTGCATGTCAACAAGAGCTTTCTGTTTGAGTTGTCAGGTTTGTGCAGAGAAGTACGCTCTGTTGTGAGAGCCTACAAAAGGTCTGTTCACTGGCAGCGAGCGCAGAAGGGTGAATTCTACTGGAATTAATCCTAAGCATGGTTCTGGTAAAATAGAAAGCAGCATTGCAAATTACTTGATATAAAATATATTGTATTTTTGAAATAATGCCAAAATCCTGGCAGAAAGAACTGTCAAACAATGAAAACAGCAGATGAGAAGTAGAGGGGATAGGCTGTTGCTCTTTTCAGCGTATATTTGGGGAATTGTTTTTATTTGCTTTGAATTCCCTTTCTCATGGTGTTAATTCTAAGCTGCAAAAAAGCCATTACTGTATCCAGAATTAAGTGTTATATGAACGAGGAAGCTGTGTAGGTGAAATGGTTGCCTGCTTGTGGTAGCAATTGGAGTTTTCTTCAAAAAATCAGTTTGCACAAGAGCACAACGAGGTTGATTGGGGGTACTCGATGGTACTTGGTGAGTGTGAGAGACCTGGGATGGCTCTAGATGGAGGGTGTGTGTGTGAAGATGTCTTCTCAACACAAAACCAAGTTGTGTTAGGAGAACGGGTAGCCTTGAGTGATCTTTGACTTTAATTTTTCGTCTATCTATTATATAGAAAGAGCAGGAAGAAAAATGCCTGGAAGAAGCTCCAGGTTAGCTTGGAGTGAAGATGTCAGTGGAGAAGAGTGACTGATGCCTCTCAGAGTAAAGGAGATTAATTCATACAGTTTGTTAATGTTTACCACTCAGGGCATAACCCCATGTGCTTCTGCCCTGCAGCAGTTAGCTTCTGTAGTGTTTACTGACTCGGTGGCTCTTCTAGGTTTCTAAACCCTTGAACTCAACATCTTGCTGGAAATAATTTTTGTTTTGCTCAACTGGAAGTACGGATGGTGGGTTTTTTTCCTTTTTTATATACATAGTGCATGCTGAGCTAGGCAGACATAAAATTCCTTGTTGGGGCATAGAGGCATACATGTTTACACAAGACACATGCAAGGTGCCATATGGCAAAATCCCAGCTTTCATTCCCAGCACATCCTTGTGTTTCCAATGTTTGGGAGAGCGCATACCCCTGCGGAGCCTTTACATGGTCTGCTGGCTAGAAGTTCCATGGAAAAGAGACTAAATGGACTAAGTAAAATGTAGGGAGTGGAGATCTGGGAGTTTAAAAGTTCAGAGTTTAATAAGTAAATGGGAAAGCAATAACCCACATGCTGTTCATAGGAGACATGCTTTGGCTATTAGTGAATTAGATGAATTGGAAGAAAAAAACAAAAGGAATAGATTTTCTCAAACTGTGCATGTATGGAAAGATCCTGTCTTCTCAGTGGAGTCCTGTAATTGATGATGAAAGCATGTTTACAGTAGGAACAATTCAAATACCCTCATCAGAAAATGTGTGAACTTCTGTCTTAAAGAGTCATTCTGGACTTCTTTTAACCTTCAGGCCCCATCTAACTGTAGACTGCTGTGAAAACCATGATGGTGTCCATTTATGCAACAAAAAAGGCAAAGCACAGGGGACAGGGGCAGGTGAGTGTATAGGTAATTAAGAACAGCGTAGAGTTGCATATTACGCCTTACACCAGTATGCACGGTGGCATTTACTGAGTGTGTGGGTTGATCTGTCCTCATTCAGCTGGTCTCTGGGCACACGGGTTGTTGCTCAGTCTAAGATCTGGAGTATAGACCAGGTAGACTGACAGCAGCTGCCATGTGCTGTGTGTCACTGCACTGACAAATACGACTGCCTGCTTTCCAGAAAAGGAGACCAGCTCCCGGTGGGGTTGAAACTTGTGCATCTAAACAGTGAGATAGATTTGGTAGCACTGGCTTTGTATGGCACAGCGGCTGTTTGTTGTGTCTGTGGCATGCTGGTACATGGGGGAAGGTGAGGCACAGGCAGGGAAGGCTTGGAGGTGGCAGTGGAAGAGAAGGTTTCAAACCCAGCTCAGAAGCAAAAGAGAAGTGGGAGTGAGTGGAGAAGAGGGAAAGGAGAATGGGATCAAGGGCTGTATTTGCCTCTCCTTAAATGCGTTTGTTCATAAGGCAGCAGAAGCACTGTTTGGCAGAGCAAGGAAAATCATAATGATTTATCCTACCTATCAGAATGACTGCGAATTAAATAGGTTCCATACATAGTCGTCTTATAAAAGCAAAAAAGAAATACACCAAATTTCATTACATTGAGCTTATATTCTCCATGTGCCCATTAAGAAGGTTTTAGGATTTCCTTTTTAATTAAGGTAATGTTTGTTGAGCTTAGTATTTTCCTAAAACATTTATTTTAATGTCTTTTCCCCCGTGTTACTAAAACCCAAACTGTAAGAAAGGATAACTGACCACAAAAAAGGCCAGATGTACTGAGAACAATATTTTTCAGATTGCCTGGCAACAGGGAAAAGGTGATTGGAAGATGAAGAGGCTCCGTAACAATGAATGTAATGATGAGACCTGTGTTTCATCAGGCTGGGAAAGGTTCAGTTCTGATTGCATCAAAAAGAGCAATGGTCATTTTCAGCCTGCTCTCAGCTTTGTCTGAGGCCATAATTTAGAGGCCTGAGATCCAAATAGGAAGCCAAGAATGCTGAATTCCAAATTGACTGTAGTGAAACACTCCTTGTGATAGCAGACAGTTCCTACTTCTCTGACGATGGATTCACTGTTGCCTAAAATGGTTATATTCTCAGGCATGTAGAGCCTAACTGGGAACGTCAGCTAAGGCTGTGAAGTCACTGGGACCAAAAGCACGGGGCATGCGTTCTCCTGAATCTCAGCCATGCTTGCAAACTTCAGACAGTGTTGTGAAGGTCTCTGGTGGAAATCTGAACTCCGAAACATTGCAGACCATTTTAGCTACAGAAGACATGAAGTCTTGTTAAAGCATTCTTTGCCTGCTTCTGTTGGACTCTGAGATGATTTTTGAAAGATCAAGAAAAAGTCTGATTTGGGAGCCATACCTACCTGTGTGCTCACAGATGAGAGGGTTACAGATCTTTGTACTACTGAAATGTTCTCATATTGTTTTAAGCTGAACAGTGCTTCTTCATTCTGTAGTGGCAATCCTGCTCATTCATTTAAATACCGTGTATATTGTGCAGAAAGAAATTCCACAGAGCAGAAATAAAGTGCAATCCAAATAGCTTGTTTTAAAAATAAATTGAACGTGAAATAACAAATATAGATGCAGCCAACACTATGGGCCAGGATTGTACTGGAAGGACACACATGGGTTACATTTATCTTTCACAAGTTTTTAAAAACCGATGCTCTGCCATTCATTCCACGAGCCGCTTTGCTTCAGTTTGCAGGAGTTCTCTCAGCCCTTCTGTCTTTACTCGTACCTCAATGTGAAGGTAAAAAGTAGTATTTCTGTTTTAGGATTGTGTAGGAAGATAAAAACTTGGAGGAAAGGGTTCCTTCCTTTTTATCCTAATCCTGTTGAGTGCTGGTGCTTATCCTTGGTCTTGGAGATTCTCATCATCTGTACCTATTTTCAAATAGGAATCTTGTATCTGTTTTCAAATAACTGCAGTTGGACTTGATGATCCTTGAGGTCCCTTCCAACCTGAGTAATTCTGTGATTCTATGAACTGTCATCTCTGTTCTGATATGCAGATGTAGGACAGTTTGTTTCTTCACCTGACTCACTATACAGCGTGGTGTGCTCTCTGTTGGCTCTCCCATACTGCATTTTTCTTGAGGTATTGTACAGGCATTACAAAAAAAAAAAAAAAAAGCAAGGGCTAGTCTCTACCAGCTGTATGAAATAGGCCTTAAAATGGAAACAGAATGTAACTAACCTGGGGTGACCCTGAATATGGTGTGAGCTGCTCCATTCATCTTTATGAGATATGAACTTTTGTATGCGTCAGTGGAAATTCAGTGCTGTTACTGTTAACCACTTCAGTCCTCAGGTGGGGACAAACAGCAACCAAAGAGGTTCAGAGGTCTCTTGGTTTCTTGGGGAAGGAGTTGTTACCTTCCCTTGGCCCTATAAAGGAAACAAAGGAGCTGTGTGTGACAGCTGTTCATAATGAAACCCCATATCTTTGATCCCATTGGCTGTCCAGTGCGCAAAAAGAACAGCATGATTACAGTCAAACATTTTTAGTATTTTTTCTGTGCAGTGATTTTGTTTGATAGTCACAATTGATGTAATTGCTTCCTCTGCACTATGCTCAAGGCCTCCGTTTCCTACCTGTGTGTTGCAGAAGGCAATGGAGCACAGGAGGAATTCTGTGCCTTAGCACAATGCTTTGGGACTGGTCAGCTCTAAGGGGTTTCTTGTCTTCTCCTACCTCAGGAAAGACACTTCGTGGTGTTGAGTACTGACATCACACAGAGATGAAATCAGAACACAGAGAGAGCTTCCAAAAATGCACAACTTTTAGAACTATGGCTTGTAATAGAAAAATAAGTTTCCAAAGCTTTGTGAGAGAGGCAGTAGCTGTATACACTCAGAGTCCTGGTTGGGCAGTCTGGGATCGTGTCACAAATGTGTAACTTAAACAAGGGCATCTTTCATAATAAACGTGTTATTAGAAGTCACAAAGGTCTCTTAAAGTGCAGAACTTTCCTTTTTCAAGTGATAAGAAGCCCAAATGCCTAGGAGGTTGTTGTGTACCTGACAGTGCAGACGTGTGCACAGAGATCAGTAAAAGGTATGGACATCCCTGCTTTTGGTGCCAGACCAAGATGCAGAAGTTCATGTCCAGGATATTTTCTTATGAGCTTGAGAATGTAAGTGAAAATAACAGTGTTTAATTTAGGTAAGGTCTACTTAAGGCTGTGTTGTCCTATATATATGTATGTATGTGTAGCTAGTCACATCAACATATTTCTGAAGTGCTTTTCCTTCTCCTAAGCTGCAGCAGTCACCCCAACCATGCAGTAAGGAAGGTTGTTCAGCACTAGTCATGCATAATGGGATGCTGAGTATCAACTGGACAGTACCTGCTCTACAATAGCTCATTTTTCCGTGTTGGCACCTTTAGGGTTAATAATTTTCCCTCGCAGGGCTTTGATAGCCTCCTCCAGCACAGATGATTTTCAGTTTGTTTGAGAAAATCTGGACCCCTTTGGTCTTTCACTGTCATCACGACTCATCCAGCTGCCAGTAGTGGCGTCCCATTTCTCAGTGTTGTGGTGGTGTATTTTGGACATCCCATCCAAACAAAACAGGGGATGGGGAATTTTTTTTTTTAAAGAAGTAATTGAAGAGAATAAAGCAGTGAGAAAAAAAAAAGCAAATGACCTAAGTTTGGTCCTCACCACAAAGCCCGCAATGCTCTGGGGACATCTTAGCATTTTAGGGAAATATTTCAAATCTATCTCTATTTTGAATGCAAGTTGTTTTAATTATACATCATTTCAGTTATTTGTTCATTGGTCTTAATTAGGTAAACTCCAAAGTAACATGTGTTTATTGTTGGATAATTACCCTTCTGATAGCTCTTGCTCTTTTGTGTGATGCTCTCCTTTTCTCTAGGAGGAAAAACACACTCTAGGTGCAAAAGCACCCAGGGCTGACTCTGCACGGTTGTGAGCGGAGCTCCCTGAGGTGTGCAGCCCCGTCAAATCAACAGCACCAATTCCCATATGACATTACCTGGCGTAACTCCAAAGTTAGTTACCCCAGAATGTAGGCAGCAGGATAGCCAGAGCTGAACTAACCTGATTACTCATATGGAAGGAATTGCCTGATTGCGGCATTTGCACACTACTGTGTCAGCCTCTTCCATTCCCTTCATGAGTGTTTAAACGTAGAGATATAAATCAAAACTGCAGGACAGAAAAGGACAAAAGTTACCTTGATGGATTCCGCTTCCATGAGATCCTTCTGGAAACCATTCCACTTTTATTAGATTTACTCTCTGTAAATTAGGATTAGTATTTTATACGGATTTATGAAATAGCTATGGTTCTCCTGAAAGCAGGGCGAGCGCTCTGGTGGAAGGCAGGGAGTCTGTGCTCTTTTCATCTGGTACTGGTAAGTTACAGTATGTAGGTTAAAGGCCCCCTGATACCAGTGAAAGAGGAGATGCAGTTCCAGACATGGAAAATGCTTCAATCTCATGTATGCCAGCCAGTGATATTAATATTGCATAAAAAGCCACTTGTCAAAAGGCCAGATTCCCTTCTCAGTTACGCTGGTGTAAACCAGACATTTTTTCCTTTCTTTCTGGAGACAATGAGTTTGCTTTCACATGTGCTTGAACATTTGAACATTGACTCCAGTTGTCTGTTCAGAGACAATCTCTCAGTCTCTGTTTCTTTTTGCTTTGTGGAAAAAGAGGCAAAGTGAGACGTTGGTGTAGTGGGCACTTTTGGGAGCGCTTTGGTGCAGGTGGCACATCACACAAGGCACTGATGTGCAAGGAATCTGTAACTCTTGTTAACAAATCTGCAGGGCACTCTGCGAAGGCAGATGTGGGGCAGGTTGTCTGAAATGCACAATTTCACCAGTTTGGCATGAGTTTCTGCTCCTTTGCAGGGAGAAAACGCATTTTCTGGTTTGATAGTTACAAGAGAAGATAATTGCTCTTGACGGCTTGGAAATAATGTTCACATTGTTCTAGGAAGTCTCCGTCTTCATACAAATAGGTATCAGTGTGTGCTACAGTTGATACTGCTGAACGTTGAGTGGAACATTCAGGTTTCTGTGTTTTGATAACATAGTAAGATTGACAAAATGCATTTTTAGAAAGCTTTAGTGAATTTCAGACTTGTGCCATTTAGAGAACGGAAAAAAAGAAAGTGCTTTTATTACAGATCCAGTATAAATCAAAGAGCTTTTGACAGAATGCACAGTATTTTGGAGGGAAGGTACGTTTTGCAAATATTGCTGGTTGGAAAGTGAAGAACTGTGGCCTGAGTACTGCA
>PPHD01027429.1:0-11174 GCA_002909625.1 Bambusicola thoracicus
ACATAGGAAAGAAATATACCCCTCAACTACAAATGTCACCCTAAAACTCTTTAACTGCTTTTCTTAAAGCTAAATGCACATGGTGCTTACTTCTTGCCTGAAACAAAGCATAGAGAACTTCAAACCTCAAATAAATAATTTTGGAAAGTTATGAACAGTTAGAAAATGAATGTCTTGTATTCTGCTGCAGTGCCACAGTTTTGTGGGTTGCACAAAAGTAATAGCTGTTCATACCATTTTTGGTTGAGTATTCTGACCGCAAGAAATTGGTGCATCTGATATTGCTCTGAAAGAACATAATGGCAGTGGGTAGCAGCAGTGAATGCTCGTGGTTTGCATGCGAGACCGCAGTTTGATCCTCGTCTAGTGCAAGGGCCTGCCTTTGCATGGCCAACACCAGGTTGGAGATGCTTTAAAATCCTGGGAAGTCGTTGGGTAGGGCACTGGCGGTTGGAGTGGTTGAGAATGGGGAACCAGGAGGAATACAGCCAACAGAAACGTTTGCTGGAGGATAAAACTAGTGTTTTGCTAGGGTGGTATCAGGCAGATTTTGGGGAGGAAGCGAATTGAAACCTGCTGCAATTGCATGTCAGGTTAAAACGTTCCTCTTCCAAATGCTTCCAGCATCACTGAGTTGCCACAGTGGAACCCTGACAATGGTGCGTGCACAATGCATTATGAATTACCTACGTACATCTAATCTCTATTCCTTGACACAAACCAGACCCCAGGCTGGAGGTGGAAGAAATGGTTATCGCTGGTATGTGGCACTTAACATGCACAAACTGCTGCACAAATGTACAGCTAAGCATGACGGGACATTTGCAAAAGCATCCCTCCGGGCACTTGGGACTGAATTAGTGGACAGGCCAGGCAAGTGGGCAGTCAGCTGACTGCAGTGGTCTATGAAATGAGCAGGATAGTTTCCTACTTAGCTCTTCTGTTTTACAGATGTCAGCTTCTTGCAAGTTGCCTCCGTATTTTGCAAACAATGTAGATATTATTGTGGATCTGCTTTTTTTTTTTTTCTTAACAAATTTAGTGTTGTTTGCCCTCATCCTTTGTTTAAAGAGCTTTCTGCCAGGTGGTATTTTTCCTGATTTCTTGTACTTTGCTTTATCATGTGCTGGTTCTGAGGAGGTCTGTGTGAACAGACAGGCTGGAGATGTAAGGCTTTCCAGTACAGAAGAGTAGATCTTTCTGTACTGTTTTCCACGTCTGATCAGTTACGCTTGTGGTAGAAGGTTGTTCATGTATCAGACTAGACATCTCTTTTAAGAAACCTAGCAGGGAGGCATTAAGTAGCTTTTCCTCCGGATCAATCCCACAGCTATTGTCAGGAGTAAGATTTCTCTCGGGGTGGTTAATGTTCCTTGAAATTATTTGTCAGTTCCCTTGAAAAATGTCCCAGGATTGCTCCAAGTACTGGAATCTTCCATCTGCTATGTGCTTCTTTGCAATCAGACCTTTCTAGAGCTGGTGAGTGGGAAGGTGAATCACTGTCTTTGGCCAGATGTGTTCCTTTGCTATCATACACGTGCAGCATTTGCAAATTGGTGTGTGGGGGGGGGTTGTTTTGTTTTATGTGGGTTTTTGTTTGTTTGTTTGTTTGACTTTTTATGTGCTATAACCTATCACCTGCCATTTGCCCTTATCTCTCTGTTAAGTATTATATAATTTGTCTTCATCCTTCCTGTATCTGACTCCTTTATCCTTGATAGCTCTTTCCTTCTTCCACATACAGTTATTTTCAGCAGTGTTCTTGCCTTGTTGTCCAAGCCTTCCTGTTTCTCCCATTGTCACAGATTCCTTGCATAGACCCTGGCTGTCTGTTCTTTGCCCTTTACATTCTCATCCTGTTTGTTTGCTTTTTCAATCTCTCTTCTTTCTACAATTCTTTCCCTTATCCTCATCCTTTGTTGTCATAGGAGTACCCACTTTGACACACACAGACTATTTTATTTTGTAAAAAGAATTCTGAAATTCTTGATTGTGAACACAAAGAAAAAAAATAATATCCATATAAGAAGAAAGAAAATATCTTCAGTAAAGTTGTATAGAAGTTATCATTGGTTTTAGTCAGAGGAAGGCCTTCTAGCCTTGTGGCATGGTAACTTTATACATTATGCAGGTCAGAATCTAGAACTGTCAAAGAAATTTCTCAATGTTTATCATAACTGTCTCTTTCATGATTAAATGCCCTAGAATATAGAGGACCAAAAGCTGGTAGCCAGCTTTTCTTATTTAATTGCATCTATTTGAAAGATTTAGTGCTTCCATCGTAGAGAATGCAGACATGTTCCTAAAGAACTTTATAAATATGAAAAACAGCTAAATGAACAGCTTTATGATCTCCCTGTTCCAGAATGCATTGTCTTATTCTTTGCGTGTGTAATATGTAGATCTATATAAGCTCTTTGACATCTCTGCTTTCTAGGTGAATTTAGTTCCAGCAAAATTCTTTCTTCAGAGATACTGAATGATGTGTGCTCTGGTATTTTTTTCCATGGGCTTCACAAATGGCAAACTTTACCTAGCTACTTATCCTCTTCTGAACTGTACGCTTCAATCTAGTAAGGCATAACGTGAATACTAACACAATTTTCTATGAGTTTTGTGGAAAACCCAGAAAGAGTGCTGTTGTTGAACTCTTCATCAAAATTGAAATGTTGGTGTACTTCAAGCCACATACTGAATCCCATGCTGCCTCTGTGGTTACTTTCACTGAGCAGTGAGTAAACTGGGCATATTTTTCCCCACATCATATATATTCATTGCCATTAAAGTAATTCCTGTATAAAGTGAAGTCAAACATCGCTGTTGAAAGCAGACCTTATCTGCGTGTATGCGCACACATGCATGAACACACATTTATCCAGGAGTAGGAAGTGGTTTTGAAAAAAGGAACCTTCCCCCAGAACCAAGTGAACTGAAGTTGGGCTGGGACCTAATCCTTAGAAAGCACCAGTGTGGAGGTTTATTTACCTTTATGTCCAATATCTTAAGACTTGGCAATAAGCTCTGCCTCTTATTTTTTCATGCATTTATGGATGTATTTCTGAACATATGCACTGAACATGAGTTTAAGTAGAAATTGGCTGTGGCTCCAAACCAGCTCTGTTTGCACTGTATGAACAGGTTGAATTCTTGCAAACAAGGTGTGTAGTTTGCCTGGAGAGGACCATGCTGCAGAAATGGTTTTGCATGTAAAAACCAGTGTAGTCTTGTCAATTCAGTTGCACAAGAATATAAATATGATTAAATTACCAAGACTAAGGATTGCAAGAAGTGTCTAGGAATGCTCTTCCATTCAGTGGGATCATTAGTGAGAAGGATGAGAATGTGGAAGCAGAGGTGTTGTGTGACAGTTTCTGGGGAGGGTCAGTGCCAATGGTAGGAGTTTGGTTTCTTTTTAGGAATGAAATGAGGGCTTTGACAGCCACCTCCATCATACTTGTGATTAATGTGATGTTTCTACCTGACTGATTATTAGAATATTTCGTTTCATATTCTCATTCATGTTGTTTAGTATTTCAAGAAGCTCTAGCTAGCACTGAGTACTGCCACCAAGGAGCAGGGGGTGCGTCATACATCTGGCTCAGCTTAAGGGCTTCCAAAGTGTCCCTGGAAGACTTCCAACTAAACAGGGTGGACTTGGTTAAAGACGGGCATTGGCTAATGGGGAGAGATCTATCTTGATAGGTAATTCCTCTGGAGTGACAGGGCAATGCAGGCAATGTTTGTGCCAGCCCTGTGAAATATGGCTTCCTCTGAAAGATGCCTCTGCTTCAAACCTGAAGGGAGGCAGCTTGAAAGTCTAACTCTGTGAGTGCCGCACAGGAGGAGCCATGGCTCTGCATGCCTTTGAGCTATAGATAATTCTATGCACCGGTATACTAAAAGGATTGGGGCAGCACAAATAGCATACCAAGGCTTGGGAAGACTGGTATCAGCAGCTGAGCAGCTGGAGCTGCTGCAGCTATTGCCACTGCTTCCAGTCAGTAAGGGAGTGGCTATGGGAGAGATTAAAGAGCTGGAAAAGGATGAAAAGAAGCCTCCCTGTCGTGGGTGCCTTTGCGTAGAGATGCCAGGTTATGGTATGAAACAGGATTTTGCAGCATGCAACATGATTATATGGCATGGAAGTAAAACACGTGCTTCCTGTAATTCTTTTCTGTGGGTCAGAGCCCTGAACTTATGTTTGGGGGTTTTGGTATTTATTTTGAGTTTATTTTTATTACACAAGTTAAAGTATATATACTTAGATGTTTATATACTCCTGTTTATTTAAATATTTTATCTATGTATGGACCTTTATAAGTGTGCATGTATGTGTTTTGTGTGTTAAGTGTATATGTCACTGAAATAGGTTGATTTTGTTTTTTGTTTCCTTCATCAGTTTGCAGAAACCAGTCAGAAAAAAGAGATTTTACAAAAAGGCGTGGAAAAATCGAAAATCGGACGTGAAAATACTGTAAGTTGGTTTTGCAGGGGGAGGCTGTCCTATTAGAGAAAAGAGATCCAAGTATTCAGAGTTTGCAAGTAGTAATGAGTCATTGGAAATCCATTAAGTGCTGGAGGTGAGGAAGGAAGAGAAACAAATCAGGTGCTCCTAAATGCTAGAATCTTCCTTTAGTTGGTCATGCACTAATGAGGAAAATAGTGATAAGTAGCTGCTCCAAGTGTGACTGCTTGGGATCTAATTGTCTAGATTTTTTCATATTTAAAGATATTGTTAAACTTGAACTGCTCTTAGGTATCTGCCAAATTTTCCAGTGGCTCCTGAGCTGCCTAATCTAGTAACTGTGAACTTAGGTGTTGAGGGATCTTATTTTTTGGTTTATTATTATTTTGAGGTATCAATTAATACTGGTGCTCTTAGCATACTGAAGCTGCTTAAAGTACACTGCAAAATAATATTTAGGCTTCACATTTAACGTACATGTGAAGTAGTGTGTTCAAAAAATTTCATAGGGTGTCCTGAGTTGCTGATTTGCCTTGAGGTGCTCAGCATAAATGGTTTGAACATCCAGTAAAAAATTTTGTCGAAATTCTGTGGCAAAGTGCCATATCTTAGAATCTAAAATGTTTTACAGAAGCGTTCTGGGTTTGACCATAGTCAGTGAAACACAGGCAGGTTTCACATACAGCTCTGCCTGTCAGGTTTCCAGGTGAACTGTTAGAGGCTTGGCCTTCTCCACCACATGGCCTGCCCTAGTTGCAAGAATCTATTGGTCCTGGAAATCCTGTTCTGCTAATGCTTCCAACACTTTGGTTCCAGCTTAAACATCAGGAAAAAGTCCTGAGAGATCTGGATCACGATGTTGGTCTCTGAGCAGCTGGCCTCGGTATCCCCCCAGCATCTGGAAGCCTTTGATTTCCATTACACTTTTGCAGGATGGGCTGAATCCAGGCTGTTGGCAGAAGTACTGGGAATGCAAAAGTTTGATAGTACCTCAAACTGCTAGGCTGCTGCAGGGATTGTAAATTGTCAGGTCTTTATGTGGTGTTGCCTGTCTGTTTGAGGCTACTTGGTGCCCTAGCAGGAGTTCTTTGAATATCCCAGTTCTCAGCCAGGTGCAGAGGCTGGTTGTAAGTACAGGCTGAAGTAGAAATCTATGCTGAGTTGGCTGTGGAAGGGCTTGTGTTGAGTCTAGTGTCTGCAAATTATTAGTAGTAAGTAGAAAATTCGAGGAAAGTAGTGCATACACTCACAACATAAATATTTGAATGTATTTTTGAGACCACTGCTCTTAAACGGCGTGGAACAAACAAGGAGAAAAATACATTATGAGAACACTCATATGTAGTTGGTATTCCAGATATGTGGAAATGTAGATGGCAGCTTTTTCTGTAATGCTGTCTTTAATCACAAGGTTAGTGGTTCTACTTGTCCTTTAACTGTTAAGCACAAGAGCAGTGAGTGGTTTGTAAAACTGCTCCGAGTTCAAAGCCTGTAGGAAATCGTTCTTTTCATTTTCCATTTTGACCTTAATTTTCTTCTTTCCAATTTGTATTCAATATCATTGAGTATTGCTGAAAGTTTTGTGTGTGCATAAAATGCTGAATTGGTAAATTGATGGAAAGCAGTAGTGAAAACAGCTTTTAATTTTTTTTTTTTTTTTGAAACATGTTCTATGCAGTAATTTTATTGTATTGTTTTTATTTTTAATGTATTTCCCAATGTGCTTCTCAGGCAGAACGTGCAGCTCTGATGAAGGAACTTGCTGCCCTCCGGCAGAAAAAAGAGCAGCTAAAGGCAGAAATCGAAAAATACAAGGAATATGATCCAGACCTTGTTGAAGAAATGCGTAAGTTGGATATTGTTTAAAGTGAACTTTTACTTAGGAGAAGTCTGCACTTTTTAGCTTAAAATCTGGTGTGTGGAGTTCAGCCAATGTGTAGCTGCAATTTTTTTTTAAAGCTGTAAGCAGTGCAATACAGGTACCCTAATCACTTTTCATGTTCTGCCATATTATATAAGGTGAGAGTTTCTTTAATTGATATTTGGTCTGCCAAAAGCTGAGCATTTAACAAACAACCATAACACTGAAATATGCTGGTACATTAGAAGTAATATCAGGACCACTGTTTCTATAACAATGCTAATTCTGTAACTGGAACCCTATCGTGCAGGAAGAGCATTCACTGGCTTCCATTTGCCTTTAGTCCCGTACTGGCTTGATAAGATATCACTCTACTTACTTCCTTTGTTTTGTCCATTTAATGCATAGCATTTTATTAGAAACATTTAATTTTTATTTAGTCAGTGGTGTAATAACTTATGTATCAATGTTTATACTGACTGAAATACTAGCTTTTGGTTAAAGTTTCTACTTTGAATGGAATACAAGGAATAATGAGAAACTTTATTACTTAATGCTGAATTGAGCTCTGAAATGTACTTAATATTCTAACCCTTAACATAAAAAAGGAAAAGCATGCATGAAATTTTGTTGAATTTTCTCTGTGTCAAATGTAATGTTTTATTTATTAGGCTCTTAGATTGCAAACACTATCGCATATTCAATTGCTGTAATGCCAAAATACCGTTGCAGAGTGATGAGAAACAGGCACAGACCTTCTTCTGGGAGTATTTTTGTCTGAATCTGAATCTTTCTCTTTCCTTATTCTTCCAGCAGAATCTGCAGCTTTAGAAATATGCTGTGAGAAGGCCAGGAACATAAACACAATTGGCAGCACAGCCCAGAATTGGACAGATATTCTTTCTTTAGTGGGACCTTGACATTTTTTGTCAGCTACATTATCTTTCCCTAAGGATGTAATGGTATGCAAGGGAATATGCGAACTTGAGACCTGAGGTTACTGTGCTATAAATCCTCTGCTGTGCACTCTCCTAAAGACAGATAACAGACACGCTCCAGCTGTAAAAATGAATACGTTTAGGTAGATACTGACAATAGAGGGATTTGTAGTGCCAGATATTTAAAGTGCTGAGATAGTCTTGTAGTTAAGCACTGCACTGGAGGAGTTGAGGAGCCTCTCTTTTAAAGGAGTTGCTGTGAACACATTTCTAAGTACTAGGCACAGGGGGATATTACAGCTTGAATGCTAGGACATACTACAGTAGATGGCAACAAATGGAATGATATCTAGAAAAGAGAGAAATAATTGTAATCATTAATTGCTCCAGGTACGGCCTTCTCTTCTTTAAAGCATGTGGAAGTTCCATGTGAGCTTCTGCAAAGGAGAGGTGAGCATTTAAGGGAGCTGGTGACATGTGCCTTGTTGGGCTACCTGTAGACTTCCCAAAGGATTGTACAGCAGTGTTCTGAAAATAATTTGTTGCTTCGTTGTATGTTTTAACAGTTATTGTTGCACTCTCTAAAGTTGCTGGCAGCATAAAAATGATTAAATGGAAATGTCACTTTGGGGGAGTTAATATCTTTGTCAAAGCTGAATGGAATTTCACTGTATCTGGAAAAACAAAACAAAACTGGGAGAGAGGTGGGGTTGGGGAAGAGACTTATCTTGCTCTGGAGTGTGGGGAAGTGCACAGGCAAAAAAAAAAAAAAAGATGCAGGAAATTGTAGTTTTTAGTGTAAGAAGATATAAAGAATCTCATTCAATGGAAGATAATCATCTAGACATAAATGCTAGTGCTGTTGTTTCCCACAATAACCTTATAAATGAACTTGTTTTCTCAGAGATTTTTAAATCCTTTTCACATTGCATGAGTGATGCATGATTTTCCACGGCCTATACAATTTCAGTAACTTAATCCTTGTGATTATTTTCAGTTGGATTAATATGGGAATTACCAAATCTAAATCTATTTATTTTCATTATAAGTCAGAAATCAGAGATGCCTGTTATGTTACATAAAGGTACTTTTAAAAGCTGGATTGTTCAATATGATGTGTTTTGTAGTGGGCAGTTGTCATTTTCTGCAGTTGAGATATCTCTTTCCTTCCATAAATAATTTCAACCCATAAGGGAAGCTCTCTGAAACTCAGTATAAAAGTTCATACTATTAATTGCACATCCTGTATTTCTGTATGCCTTGATACTATTGTGATGCCTTAAAGGTGTGTCAGATTGCCTTCTGATTTCAACAGCATCCCGATTTGGTGATGTGCCACTTTAGTTGCTCTTTCGCTCAAAAAAAGCGTTGCAGAAACAAACCTAGTGATGTTTCTTAGGTTTACATCCTACAATGATAAGCCTCATTAAAAGACAGATGCACACACAGTGTCAAGATGAAATTTGGATGGTTCATAGCAAATATCTGAAGAAAATGAAAGCTGAACATCTGTTTTGTTTACTGAGTCTCAGGATGGGAAAGTCATGCTTGACCATGTAACTAAATATATTAGAATACATATTCAGAAAGGGGCAAACCAAACTACTAAATACTGACTCTGTTTTCTCCTGACTTTGCTGCTTGTCCTTTTAGTATTAGTAACAGATGTTCTGCCTTAATTTTCTTGGCTTTCGTATTAGAGAGCTGATGTACAAACTCCAGTGCCTTCCCCCTTTTACTGCATTTGAACACAGAATTCAGCACTTGTATTTAAATAATTACTACAGTAAATAACAGCAGAAACATGATTTAGGGATTGGCCACTAGAGGAGGCTACATAATAGCCTGGTTTTGTGGATATATTTGGATAGTTCCATTTTATAGATAGGATGTTGTGAAAATATGTCCAAATCCACATTTCCAAAATGTAAGAAGTTTTTTTAATAACCACAGTAGTTCAGTGCTGAAAGCTTGTTGTTTGCCTCTTGGAAATGCTGTTTAAGCCAACTAGCATGATTTAGCATTGAGTTATAGATCTTTCCACAGTATTACAGTCATTGGTAGTAAAAACAGACGTTCTGTAACTTTATACCTCTTAGTTGAGCTTGTAATTCTGCTTCAGTTGGTGCAGGACTAAGCCCCGATTTCTCAGCTTAGATGATTTTTGAAGGCTAGAGGGTATTCTAATGGGGAAACAGGCATTGCGGAAAAGGGAGTCCCTGTTTCTCCCAAAGAAAGATTGCATAACATAATATGTATGTATGCCTGCAGAACTGGACACATGTAATGCTGGTAGTTTCCCTAAAACTTATGGTAGAGAACAGAACCACAGAGAACACGAAGCTTTTGGATTTTTTTATTTATCCAGAGTTTTATATGAAAGCTCCACATAACTTGAAGTTTAACCTGCACAAGTTTAATTCTTTCTGCCCACCAGAGAAAGGTTAAGGAGCTAAAACAAAATCTGGTATTTTATAGAGAGGTATATAAATCTTGTTTTCAGTTGCTTTCCAGTTTAAAACCAGAAACAACGAAATACTTCTAGAATTTAAAACTTCTACTTTAACGAAAGGAACATTAATTTATGCTCTATTAAAACACAGCTGGGTCTAAAGTTAGTTTTTTTTTTTCTTAGCTATTTTACTTAGTTATATAATGTGTTATTTTTTTCTCAGTAGCTGTGCCTTGGTTTATTTATGCATTTGGACAGGATGTTGATCTCAGAAATGTTATATACTGACTGCAGTTCAAGTGCTTGGTGGGATGTGAGTGCTATTATTTATGGGGTTGGCTTTTTTAAGAAATGCTGGGAAAATGCCTGGAGTTCAGTGAATACCATAAAAACATAATATTCTATATAGTATGTCATCACAGAATGGCCTGGGTTGAAAGGGACCACAATAATTGCCTAGTTTCAACCCCCCTGCTATGTGCAGGGTTGCCAACCACTAGACCAGGCTGCCCAGAGCCACATCCAGCCTGGCCTTGAATGCCTCCAGCGACATGGCATCCACAACCTCTCTGGGCAACCTGTTCCACTGTGTCACCAGCCTCTGGGTGAAAAACTTGCTCCTAATATCTAACCTAAACCTCCACTGTCTCAGTTTAAAACCATTCCCCCTTGTCCTATCACTATCCACCCTTGAAAATAGCTGTTCCCCTTCCTGTCTATATACTCCCTTCAAGTATTGGAAGACTACAGTGAGGTCTCCCCAGAGTCTTCTCTTCTCCAAGCTAGACCCAGTTCCCTCAACCTTTCCTCATAGGAGAGGTGCTCCAGCCCTCTGGTCATCTTAGTGGCCATCCTCTGGACCCTCTCCAAGAACTCCACATCCTTCCTGTACTGGGGCCCCCAGTACACAGTACATTGGGGCCTGCACACAGTACTCCAGATGGGGCCCCACAAGAACCGAGTAGAGGGGGACAATCATCTCCCTCTCCCTGATGGCCCCCCCTTTTTTAATGCCACCTAGAACATAGTTGGCCTTCCAGGCTGCAAGCGCACACTGCTGGCTCGTGTCCAGCTTCTCATCCACCAGGATCCCCAAGTCCTTCTCCACAGGGCTGCTCTCAAGATCTTCCCCCGGTTTGTCTAAATACCTGGGATTGCCCCAACACAAGTGCAAGACCCTGCACTTGGCCTTACTAAACTCATTAGGTTCTTGTGGGCCCACTTCTCCAGCCTGCCCAGGTCCCTCTGGATGGCTTCCCTTCCTTCCAGTGTATCGACTGCACCACTCAGCTTGATGTCATCTGCAAACTTGCTGAGACTGCACTCAACACCATTGTCTATGTCATTGATGAAGATGCTGAAGAGCACCGGTCCCAAGACTGACCCCTGAGGGACACCACTTGTGACCGGCCTCCACCCTGACACAGAACCATTAATCACAACCCTTTGACTGCATCC
>PPHD01027430.1:0-11174 GCA_002909625.1 Bambusicola thoracicus
AGTAATCATTCAAAGCACTGAAACGTAGGCATTTGCATAAATCATTATCACTAGGGAAACTTAAAAAGATATTACAATCTCAGGTGTCAGAATTAAAAAGTTAATTTTCTCATCCTACACTTTCTAAACTAAGATATAAATTTATTTTGTGAAAAAATTTCAAGTTAAAACATCTTCACAATCTTTCCTTTTACACTAAGTAAATTCATTCTAATTGAACGATCACAGAGAAAGCAAATCTTCACTACCAAAACCACTGGTAAAACTACAGTAGTGTTTGAATGTGGACAAAAGTAGATTTAAATAACAGGTATTCATGATTGATGAGGTATATATGTCACATATCCTACTGTCTACATTTCTAATACCATGTAATAACAAATATACCTGGTTCAGTGTATTATCAGTCTTCAGTTCTTTATGATTGGAATACTGGATATAGATAGGTTGGTTTCGAAGATGAGGCGTCACAGCTGAATAGTAATTAACCATAGTGATAGCTGCTTCTTCTGTTGCAAGTTCCAAAAAAGCCTGTAAAATCGAGTTAAACAGGTAAATTTCAAGTAGATAACCTTTGTATTAGAAGCACAAAAAACACAACTTGAGAGGTTACAGAACACATTTTTCCAGACATACATCTTTAGAAGATGTCATCCTCCAATTACCAACTTTATTCACCAAACCACTTTATCTCCAAAAATTCATCTGAAGGAATGCAGAACTAAGTATTTAACTTACAGTATTTATCCTACTTCCTACTTTATTTAGCTGTTAACCAATCCACATTCCCAAACAGAATTTACAAGACAGCATGAGGTGATTTAAAGAAAGAAACAAAGGTTTCCCCCTCTCTGCCTCTTCTTTTCTCATTAATACTTACTGTTGCATGACTAATTTCAATAGTATTTTAACAGCATATTTTGAAATGAGAAAAAAAAGCAGCAACGAATTACCTGATTTTTCCCTTTCAGCATCAGGATGTTGGTTACCTTACCAAAGGGTAAGCCTAAAGCAATAACTTCTGTTTCTGTCACTTCCCCAGGCAGTTTTCTGATATGAAGAACACGAGAAGGAGACCCATCCATTTTATCTTCACTTTTGAATTTCTTGTTGTCATTACCATTAGCTGAAAGACATATTAAGACTATTTGAAGAGTTTGCTGCCATTATTAGTGTTCTACTTAAACATTTTTATTATTAACATAAGAATGTTTAGAACCACCTTCTGGTACAGTCTAAAACAAAATGGGAGTGTTTAGAACAAATTCTGAAAAGGCAACTAGAAGAACATGAACAAATTGTCGTATGTGCAGAGGAAAAGGATCTAGCAGTGTTAGCTGACAGCCAGATGAACATGAGCCAATTGTAAGCCAAGACAGCCAATGACATCCTGGCTTTGTACCAGGAACAGCGCAGTCAGCAGCACTAGGGAGGCGACTGTCCCTCTGTACTGGGCACTGGTGAGACTACACCGTAAGTACTGTGTTCAGCTTCAGTCCCTCACTACAAGAAAGTCACTGACGCCCCGCAGCATATCCACCAGAACTGGTGAGGAGTCTGGAACACAAGTCTTACAAGGAATAGCCAAGGGAACTGGCATTGTTTTGTCTGTAGAACATGAGGCTCAGGGGAGACCTCATCGCTCACTAAAAACTACCAGAAAGGAGGTAGTAGCAAGGTGTGAGTAGGCCTCTTTTCCCAGGTAACTAGCAACACAATGAGAGCTAACGGCCTTAAGCTGTGGCAGTGGAGGTTTAGGTTGGATATCAGGAAAAAATTCGCCTCCAAAAGAGTGGTGAGGTATTGGAAAAGGTAGCCCAGGGAGAATGTAGAGTCACCAGCCCTGGAGGCTCTCATAAGGGTAGATGCAGAGGGACATGGCTTAGTGGGCATGGTGGTGACGGCTGGACTAGATCATCTTTTCCAATCTTAACGATTCTATGATTCTTGAAAGATGGACTGTTCAAGGATACCCCAACAGCCATTTCTGATAGCTCATTTCCTAATGAAGATGAAAAGCACAGTAAATTTTTTTCCACCACTTTTTCTGTGACATATCATGTAATGTTGTGTAAGAATAATAAAGGCTCAGAAGGGCTTGCATAAAAACTATCAAGTAGTTAGATGTAAGCCAGTTCTGTTTTTTGCTTTATCTTGAATGGAGACAGATGGCAATGAAATAAAGTAACCGGAAATGCTACTAGTACCAGGCACAAAGTAGAAAAGTTACAAAGCAAATTTACTGATGCAAATACAGGAGAAGTTATTAATGCTAAGAAGAACTATTATGAACCATGGTCTCATTCATAAGAAAGACCAGCTAATGACACAATGCAGTTAACAGGGAGGGAAGAGCAAGACAAGTATTTCTACTAGAACAGGGAAATATCAATATTGTACAAAGCACCAGGAATTAGTTTCAAATGTTTTCCAGAATTCCTTGCACAGAATTCCAATAAAATTCATGAAAAAAAGAACTCAAGCTGGAACATGTGAAATAAAGAGCTAGCTGGATGGAAGAAGTTCTGCTTTGAAAAATATGCTAGGAAATATTTACTTACTTTGGCTATAAGGTAATAAAACTATTGCCTATAAATATGTCACTGAAGTAACATCAGAAAGGACTAAAAGCTAAAGCACAATACTGTCTTAAGATACAAGGATATTAACGAATTAACATTGAAAATCAGAACATACTTAGATATGAGAAAAACACGCATTAAAACTTCCTTTTTTGTATTTCTGGCCATAAAACATGCAGTAAGGTCTTCAATCTTTCATTTCATCTTTGAAAAGCCACTCAATAACAAACTACTCTAAAAAAGAAATTAAAAACAACCCTGTGACTAAAAGAAAAATACATCTAACTATCAGGGTTCAAATTCACGGGTCTGAGGATTTAAAAAATAAATTTATGAACAAGACTAACTTTATTTACTAACCAAAAAATTAAAAGAAATAAGAGGAAGAGGGAAAAAAATCAATAGCAAGCATTTGTTAAACCCTCCAAAAGCCTCACCTTCATAAGAAAACCAATGGCTGAGATTTCCAGAGAAGGGAATAAAGTTTTCAATTATCACTCAGCTGTAACTCCAGCATACAACTCACATTTTGTGTCCAGGATGATTATTTAGACCTAACCTGATCACTTGCATAAAAATATTTCATTCATATGTGCCTAAATTGAGAACAGTAAGCTATGCTAAGGGCATGCCTAAATTAAAATTGAGAATTTAAGTTCTTAACTCAGTTTGCCTACACCATGACAACTCAGTCAATATTAAAAACACAGAATGGAATCAATTCATTTTTAGAAGTCAAGAAAACCCACATTTCAGTTCTGGATCCAAATAGCCAGACCAAGTAACATATACTTCACTAACTTCTCAACCCTTCTATCCAAACAGGCAAACTCCAGTTCTCTGACCAAAGCTACACACAGTTCCCATTTTCAGTAAATACAGTCATTCCCTGTGTTTTCACTACTAGAAGCGATAAGAAAGGAAGAAGAAAAGATCTGTACATCGCAAATTATTTCTACCACTCTCTTATATCTTTCCCTAACAGCTAAACTAATTCAGTGTTCTAATTCAGTGTTTCTGCTTTCCAGATTCTAACACCACTGAAGATTTTCTAAGTCTTTCTTCTATTTGTTCTAGAAAACAAATACCTTACAACATTCAAATTGGTCATAATTGAGGGGGTTGTATCCAAAAGGCATTGCTAGGAGAGGATTAATGCAGTAAGATACATTTTCTTTTGCTCTGCTGCCACATCTCAAGACTATGGCTTGGTTTCATATGTGTGGAGATTTAGGGAATATTCACTTTCAGAAGATAAAAAGTAGATAGATATATGGAAAATAATACCCACAAAAATATGTAGGGCAATACACTAAAGAGTGCAAGACAAAACATGGGCAGCCACTTGAGAACCTCTGGCAATAAAACTACATAAATGCAAGCCTGACAGCCATTGATTTCCTATTGGCAGGAGCATACTTTAGACACTGACAGCTAAACTGATAAAATTCACATCAGAATTTACCCCAAAATGTTTAATATTGGATAGAAGATGGGGAAAAAAAAAAACAAAAAAAACAAACACAAATTAGTTATCACGGCTTTCCTTGAACACAGAAAAGAAAGCTTTTTTGTCATCTTCAATTATCCACCCAGTATAGCTTAACACAAACCTACTATTTCAGTACGGACAGGAACAACCTGCCATACACTAAAGACGTATGTACATAGACATGAATTTTCAAAACATTTGTCAAACAATGAAATCATCCTTTAGGACAAACAGTAAAGTTTCTGGCACCACATGAAGCATCTCTCCCCAACTTTATACACTCTCTTATGTATCAGTTCAAGCGATGCTTCTTAGTCAGAGACATCTTTAAACCACACTTGGGTACAGAAAACCAGTATTTAAAACATGGAAATACAAATTGTTCAGAGCCACTGAAAGGTAAACTACTGTAAAAGCACCAACTTCATTCTCTAGCAAAATAAAAAAAAACCCAAGCACTGAGAAGAACATTATTCATATAGTCTGTTTTCTGCCACAAGACAACCTGAAAGATGCTTTTGGAAAAAGGCAAAACTGCAGAAAATTCAGAAGGGGCAATCTCAAAAGCCAGCTAATAACTACTACCAAAGAAGTGCTATTGAAGTGGAAGCTTATTGGCAAGAAGCTAATCCACCAAAAGAATAAGATCTGTTCTGTAATAGTCACAGTCCTCTTTGGTTCTCTAGCAAGAAGAGGAAGGCATCATTAGGCTAATTCTAAGCAGAACCTTGTCTCTACAGATGGCATTCAAAAGCAATATTCTCCAATCTAAACAGGATCCTGCAGTCTAATATAATTGACACATGTGCCAAATCCCTACTGCACAGAAAACCAAATCATGGAAACTGAAAGCATAAGAGCTGACAAAGCCTATGAATGGGCATTATCTAAGCAATCCGCACTCTCTGACATTTGTAGTTAGAAACTCCTCTTTTATTAAAGCAGGACTGAAAAGTTACACATATGCACAGCAAAATGAAGCCTAAGGTACACAAGTCCATGGCATTCAATCATTCAAGTAATAAACATTCAATGTTCACAGGTAGTTTCTACAGAAAAACAAATTCTAAAGTTCAGTGTAATCCCTATACAAGAACAAGTAACATTTTCTGCTCAGAAGTAGCTTTGAAAACATTTTAACAACATTTCATGGTAAGGAATTTTTCCTTGCACACTTCCCTCCCCTACAAAGATACACATAAATACAACCTGAAATGTTCTGAAATCAAAATACAAGAGCTGGAAAATTTACACATAGTTTTACCTTGAAAATATACAAAGCCTATGTTTTATGTGTGTAATTTTCTATAACAGTAATTGTAATGAATATTTACTCTAGAAATTAAGAGCTACTGCAGTAAATATTATTTTCTTCCTCATTCATTTTTCTCAAAGTTTCCTCCTCTCACATTCACAATCTCTCCCAGTATAGAAATTGCTCAGGGCAAAGATTTGGCATCCAGTAAGGTTTAACTTGTTATTTCTTCAACATAAGGAGGGAAGAAAAAAAAAAAAAGTTAACTATAAATCCTTTTATACCTGCAATGGTAGATATAATTGATAAACCTCATTTCCGCACAAGTTACTCTGGATCACAATTGTCACTACACCCCAACAACCAACTACAAAAGAAAGAAATTTAAGTATTCACGCTTTCCTGGAACACTTACTTCATCTTCCAATACAATCACTTCATATAGTTGCTGCTAATGTCAACAATATTTGTTCCACCTAAGTTAAATACATGAAACTCAATGTTAAGAAGCAGCATCAGGCATATATTCACATCGGAAATACTTGACTAAAAGAAGGCAATGGAATTATGAAAATATTTAGTTTAAAATTGTGGATTCCGACCAGACAGAAAGATTAAATATCACAGTGGTTACTGAAAACAATCACCTGTATAAAACAATGAAAGAAAACCACAAACTGCAACACAAAGAGACCGCTACAGATCTGTTTCTGAGGTTTTCCTAAGTGTATTTACCTGGCCTGATAAGGATGACAGAAGATAGAAAGAGGATCTTCAGTAGGATTGGGTGAGAGGCTTGCTGCAAGAGTCAACAGGTTCCCCAAAAAAGGGAAAAATCACATTCTTATTTTTCATACAAACAGCTCAGAATTCAAGTTAAAGATAAAATCTGGAATTCAGAATGCTTGAAATGAATTTAGAAGAGTTGATAATGCATGCAAAAAAGATAAAAACTATGAGAAGATGAAGTTCCGTAAAACTTGAATTTTTTTAATTCTAAAATTGCATGTTACATCTTCTATACTAACTCTGTTGGGCTTTTGTTGTTTTGAGGATCTCTGGGGAGAGAGGAGTATGTTCTCTAAGATTTTGAACTTCAAAGTACGTTATATCTTATTATCCTTGTCCTGCCAGGCCACTACTGCATTGCAGAAATCTTACCCCTTAACTGAAGCATCCCATCAGTAATAACAGCTGGAGCCTTACTCCAGATACAGGCCACAAGGGAAAGGAAAGACCTGACCAAATAGTAATGAAACTAATCCCTAACTACAAAGAATATTGCCCATCAGCAATGTGAGTTCAAATAAATAACCATGGTCAGGCAGATAAAAGATTATCTACACTGTTCTTAATTAAGAACTAGAACAAGCACATCTGCATCCAGTCTGCTGCTGTTTCAAAATTCACTGATTATGTTTTCTAACTATAATACAGTTATAATGTGACATATTGGATGTTTGAAGTTGCACAGGACCATCCAAAACAAATGTCAATCACTCTTGCCCCTAAGAAATATAAAAATACTATGGCTAGAGTGCAACACAACTGAAATGAAATAAAAACAAATTACAGCACAGTGATGCAGACAGAAATTAACTGAATTAATTCTAATAGCTATATTCTTTCTCCCGTCCGGAGATGTGGTTTCAGTTGGTTGCTGGTGGTTGCTTTTTTCTTTTCTTTGCTGTTTATCTCCTAAAGTTTCATAATTTACAGAAAAATACAGGGTTCAAACATTCTGAGCATTAAAATTCAGGTTGTCCACACGCAAATGCCCACAAGTCTGCTCCAAAAGTAATGCCTCCTCTTTTGTTATGCTGGTGATACGGCTGTTGAGGTTTAAATCATCCAACCAATATTCCAGTACATTTTGTTGCTGTGTAACACACAGCACCAGAGAGACACTCAGACAAAACTGCATCCACCATGGAAATGTGCACGTGTGCTACTGAATCCTGCCGGAGAAAAAAGAAAAACTGGCATCCACTCACACTCCTCAATGCTTGCTGAATTTTTATGGAGACCAAACAATGGACGTTCGCACAGTGAGGTGATCAGTGGTGCATTTCAGCAGTGGTGACAGTGGGAATGGGTCAACTCCACTGGCACAGATTTTCACAAGTGCAGCATGCAGGCTATTTTTCACCACTGCTGAGAATTCATAGCTCATGGTGGTGGTGACTACACTGAGAAGTAATGTTTTGTACCTGAGAATTTGCTCTATCAAATAGTGTTATTGTGCTCCTCATTTATTTTGTAGTTTCCATGCAAATAAATAGGAAGCAGTACTTTAAGAGTGACCTATGTAAATTTTAGTCTATTACAACACTTCACAATCACGTGGTGTACTTAAAATCTTTCCAACTACTAACCAGAGCGTGTGCCAAAGTGGCCAAGAAGGCCAACAGCATCCTGACTTCTATCAAAAACAGTACAGTCAGCAGGACTAGAGAGATGACCACATCATACAATCATAGAATAGCCTGGGTTGAAAATTACCTCAAAGATCATGCAGTTTCAACTCCCCTGCTGTGGGCAGGGTCGCAAACCACTAGACCAGGCTGCCCAGAGCCGCATCCAGCCTGGCCTCAAATGCCTCCAGGGATGGGGCATTCAAAACCTCTCTGGGCAACCTGTTCCAGTGTGTGAAAAACTTCCTCCGAATATCTAACCTAAACCTCCCTGTCTCAGTTTAAAATCATTCCCCCTTGCCCTCTCACTATCAACCGATACAAACAGTCATTCCCCTTCCTGTTTATACACTCCCTTCAAATACTGGAAGGCCACAATGAGGTCTCCCTGGAGACTTCTCTTCCCCACGCTAAACAAGCCCAGTTCCCTCAACCTTTCTTCATAGGAGAGGTGCCCCAGCTCTCTGAACATCTTAGTGGCCCTCCTCTAGACCAGTTCTAAGAGTTCTGCATCTTCCTTGGGCTGGGGGCCCCAGGCCTGGACGCAGTACTCCAGATGAGGCCTCAAAAGAGCCAAGCAGAGGATGACAATCACCTTCCTCTCTCTGTCTCTCTCTCTCTCACCCCTAGAGGCTTTCAAGAAAAGGGTAGGTGCAACACTGAGGGACATAGACTAGTGTGCATAGTGGTGATGGGTTGATGGTTGGACTAGATGATTGTAGTGGTACTTCCAATCATAAATGATTTTATAAATTATAATAAATTTGAAAATTCAGAAGTAAATTACCTATACTTAGTTTAGCGTTAACTAAAAACCAACCTCACTTAATGCGATATCAAAATCAGAACATCTATGTTTATACTTTAAGTTAAACAGGGCACTGAGAACATTATTATCTTGCATGCCTTAGTGCTAATTCTGTTAGTACAATGAATTACCCATAAAAGTTGCTGCTAACCTTCCCTACTAATTAAGCACAAAAATGAGATGAAGATTAATACCACCACTTAAAGCTAGATGAGCTTGGTGAGCTCTGTTGCAAAATGATTTTTGAAATCTTGAAATCATGCAAGCTTTTACTAATTAAGTTAAAACACACAAACAAATAATAAAAGTCATAGTAGCTATAGTACAAACACACGCTTCTCTTCATCAATCTTTTGTCTTCGGTAACTTTCATAAAACTTTCCTCAACTTTCACTTTTTATCTATATCCCTTTAGAATTTTTTTGTTTTGTGGATTTCAGTAACACAGTTCATGGCACGAGCACCTTCACATACACAGCTGTTCCTAGAACTTCCATAGAGTAGTCCCTTCACCTGAAAGAAAGAAGTCACACAACAAGTTTGGCATAAAAGTAACCCTTCATAAAGGAAATAACCTTTGTAGTTCTTCAGAAAAAGGGACTTGATTCTCTTAGAAGTTGAAGAATAGAGTCTAGTGTCATGAAGATATTCCTTATATATCCAGGCTTCAGCTCTTGTTTCTCAGAATCCTGCTATTAAACGGTACTTCAGTTTACCTAAACTGTCTTGAGGATGGGTAATGATAACCAAGCTGTTCAGAAATTGTTCAAGAATCACAACTTATATTTTCAGCAATTTCTTTGGACAATAGTCTAATACGCGTCAGCTTTCCTTTAATTTCATACTACTTATCAAATTATCAGTGGTTCAAATTATCAAATAAATGTTTATGCAACAATTATTCACATGCAAAACAAATGCCTATCCAACAATTTTGCAAGGCTTTTCTTTTTTTTAAATGACCCTGCAAAGGAGAAAGAAGGTACACATCTTTCATTCCTTTAAGAGAGAATCAGCACGACCTTACTCTTAGGAGCATTAAACTACAGTATTCTATCTGAAAGAGTTGAATACTAAAAAAAATTCTTGTGGGACTACTACTATGATAAAAGAGTAAGACAATCATTTTTAAAAACCTCAGGTTTAACCTTACCTTTAACCACAGAACCATGACAGACAGCGTCTTGACAGAAACTTGATAGAAAGTGTCAACTTCCATGAATAGGTATTTTTGGAAAAAAAAGCTTTTAAAAACACTGCTTAACAGCAACAGGTCCGAGGGAAATTGTTTTATAACAAGTTTGATATATTTTTGCAGCACGGATTTCAAAAGAAACGAGGGAACAATTCACAAGTTCTTCTTCTAAATTTAGGCCTGTTAGAGCAACGCTGGTCTCAACTGTTTTCTGGGTTGCATACTTCTACCAACAAGGCTCACAGCACAGTATCAGTTCAGAAAATACCACGGAATCTTATGTTGAAACCATCAATGATTAAACCGGAATAGGTTTCTGTGTACTGTTAAAAAATAAAAAAACACTGACAGATCTCATAAAGTGACACCAAACTCCAAGCAGGCATTAGTTGAAAGAGTTACAGAGTGGCTCAGTTTCTATGAAATGCCTCCTTCTTTTACCAAGACCTTAAGCTGTGTCTACAGATTCTCTCAAATAGGCCCTGGAAAGCTACAATGGCTCAGCTACAGCTGAAAAATCCTTTTCACTGAAGTTTTAAATTTATCTACTGAAAAAAATGACAGCACTGAAGCAAAAGGAAGGCATTAGTTTGGACATAACGAATGTTTCAACTCATGTGGCTTCAGCAGACAGGTACAACAAAATTAACATACCAGTTTCCATCTCAGACCCAATCATTTCTGCATCTATAATTTGAAATTGTAAAAGAAACCTGCGTAAGTCTGGAAAATGTACCTTCCAGGTTCCTGATAAACAGACAGATAAGAACATATGCATGTAGGAAAAATACCAAAACGTTGATTTAACCTGCTCTACAGAACTTGTACGCTATTTAACAAAGGCAGGTAGAACAGAAGCTTGAACACAATGCCAAGAAACTGCATGAAAACAAACCAAAAAACTTCCACAAACCAAGCAAGACTCCTTTCCACACACCTCTGCAGGGAATGACTTGAATTAAAATATTTCATTTGTTATGGTGAGGTTTTTTGTTTGTTTGTTTTTGTTGTTGATTTTTTTCCCCTGGGTACTTTTCCAGAATACTCCTTTACACCTAGTGAGTACGAAAATTTGTTACAAACAACAGATACTACAGGAACTTATCTCAGACCACTGCCAGCTGGCAGTGATAATGAGATCTTTTCTTGGAAACCATTTATGTTTCTGGATGCCTAGAAACCTACCAAGAGGTCTTGCATGTATAAAATAGAGAATTAATTTGTTTGGAAACTGTCTCTTTGGTGCTTAAAAAAAAAAAAATTGAGGAACAAAACCAAGATGGAGGGTAGGAGGACATACATTCATTCAACACAAACTCCTCCATCCATGTTATGGAACCAAAGTGTTTTTTTTCCAAAGATGAGACAAACTTGGATTTCAAGTTTTAAGGCTATTTAGAAAAGCTTCTGTAAATTTTCTTCTGAAAA
>PPHD01027431.1:0-11172 GCA_002909625.1 Bambusicola thoracicus
CGGTGTGCAGAGCAGACTTGGGTTGGGGCTGACCGCAGTTTGGGTCCAGGGAGGCCTCAGCCAGCCCCAGCCCTTTGGATAACCTCCCCTTCCAGCCCCACCCTGCCCAGGGGAAGAGCCTCCCCGTCCCGAGCTCCCCGAATGAGTCTGGCCTTCCTCCCACTCCCAAGACCTTAACCTTCCCCCCACCCCAGCAGCTCATCACGCAGCTGGCCACAACGGCACCTTCCGTGCTATTTCCCCGGCTGTGATGCAGCACTGCTGCTGCCACTGCTTCCCCAGCCCTGGGGCCGCATCTCCCACCACAGCAATGCTGGTGCTCAGCTCTCTCTTCACTTGCTTTATATGAATTTTCCTCTGTGCCAAGTGGCATGAGCAAGCTAAAATGCTCACAAATATAGTGGGGAGCAGCAAGGGGGGGGAGCATGGAGGAGGTGCACAGCACCCAGTGTGCCCAGGCAGGGAGATCAGAGCTGGGGGTGTATTTTCTTTGTGTTGGGCTTCTTTGGTCTGGCATGGGCAGCAGTTACAGTTCACAGTGCCAGCCATAGGGATAGCAGCCCCCGCAGGTTCATCTCAGTCTGTCTCCTCTTGTTTCAATGTACTTCTGATGATGCATTCATAGAGCAGATCAAAATTTGATCCTTTTAAATATTTGCTTTCTCTTCTGATGCCAAGTCAGATATTAAATAATAACAATAACGATGGTAAATGAAAGAGCTCAGCCATTAGAAAGGCCCTTTTCTTCCCTCAGTGAGAAAGATGAGGATTTTCCTCCTGGAAGAGCAGTGACACAGAGCATGGCTCACCTGGAGCGGTCATTTCTCTGTGCAGCCCCAGCAGTGCTGCTGGTGCACATCTGCATTTTCCACACGCTGTGTGCACCCATCACAGGGAAAGTTCCAGAGCTCGTGGGAGAAGCAGTGTTTTGGCTTCCTGCAGGAAGCAATCACCTTTCAGCTCCATTTCCAGCAGCTCCTGGGGCTGCACAAGGCCCTTATTGCTGTGGCTGGGTAACTAAATGGCAAATGCTTCCATCCATTTCTCAGGAAGCCCATAGCTGCATGACAGTCTGTGGGAGGAGGCAGGAAAAAGGATTTTCAGGAGACTCTGCAATCCAGAGCCACAAACAGGCCCATTTCTGCAGGAAATAAGCCTCGCTTTAGGGGATTCATTAGAGAAAATTGCAACTTTTCAATGAGGAGACCATCACCAACTTTCACTGCAATGGGGCAATAACTGTTGGTGGGTGCTGACGTCAGTCCCCAGCCCGTGCTCCCTGAGCATCCCAGGCTGTGCCTCAGCAGGGCCGTGTGCTCCTCAGGCCCTTCCCATGTGCCCGGTGCCACCTCCCCCTGCAGCAGCAGTAGATGCCACCCGCACCAGTGCAAAGCTGCCATGGCACACACGGACCTCTGCCTCACTCCAGCACCACCTGCTGCAGGAGCTGCTCCTTCCTGTCTGCAACCCCAGGAGCGCCACCGCAGTAATGCCAAGAGCATTTGCCTCCTGCATTAAACAACCCCCTTTCATCGTCCTTAATTTCATGACCCTCAAAACGGCAGGAGTTTAGATGAGAAGAATAGAAGAATGAGGGCTCAGAAATAAGAGGTTGCAAAGAACAGTGGAGAAAGATGGTCCTTAGCCACAGATCAACCCAAAAGATGGTCTTTAGCCATAGGTCAGACCACCTCCAGTATGCAACCCGAGAGGACTGGGTAAAGCCTGGGCTGGGTTTCACAAGCAGGATGCCAGCAGTGCCTGAGTGCTCAGGCAGACCTGCGGGGCTGGAAGCATGGGCATCCCCTTCCACCTGCAGATCCCAGCTCCTTCACGGGAACACACTGCACCCGAAATGCCCCAGCCCAGGTGCGGGTACGGGGCACGCAAACACTCACGTTGTGTCCTGCAGCACCTGTCTGGGAGTGCAGGGAGGAGGGGCACAGCTGGCACTGCCCTCTGGCACAGCACAGGGGCTGCTGAGGCTCACGGCTGGGCCAGCTTTAGAAATCCCACATTCATTTTGTGTAACTGCATGTGGCTGATTATCGCCTGCACTGCAGGCCTGGCTGGCTCTGCTTTTTAAGCCACTCACAATAGAAATCTGCAGAAGAATTTGCTGAAAACCAGTTTAGCAAGAGAGAGAGGCACTGCTGCTCTGTCACATTATCTCTGCCCCAGTGTGCAGCACGGCCTGAATGAATGCAATAATTCTCCCTTCCTCTCCACTCATTAAACAAGAGAGCAGCCTGACTCAGTATTCCTCAATAAGAGCAGTCAATGCTTTTTACCTTGCATCCAACATCAGTGTCCCCTCTGTTGATACTGTGGGGGCAGACAGCAGCAGATCCTGCAGCCCTGCAGAGCAGTGCCCCAGCACAGGACAGCGGGATGGCTGCAGGCTGTGAGCTCTGTGTGCAGGGTGCAGAGAGCTCTGGGCATGCAGTTAGCACCAGGCCCTTCTCTTTCCTAAAGCTCATATAACAAAATGGTTTCTTTCCCCAGCTGCTCGAAGGGGCAGAAAAGGGCTGATAATTGTCTGAATTTTCAGACCTGGGCTTTCAGCACAGCCCCTCTGTTCTGTTCTTTTCCAAATTGTCCAGCTCTGAGCCCTCCCCAGGATGAGACAGAGGCACCTGAAGAGGAATAAAATCACCCTGAGAAACTGCACCCAGCGGAGGGCTGCCATAAGGGGCACAGATAAAGTGAGAGACGAGCAGAGGGGATTAAAGTTGCCTGTTACAGACACACGGTGGCACACACAGTCATGAAAGAAAGCAGGAAAACTGAGTGGCATGAAAGGAATCCCATCGCACAGAGGGAGAGAGCACAACAGCAGCAAACCCCATCCACACAGCCCTGCTGCAGAACACGGGCAGGAGAAGCCACGGAAACGCTTTGAGCTGCTCCTCCCAGGACGTTCCTCACCTTCCCATCAGCTCAGCCCTTCCCCAAGGTGGGGAGGTGGCTGCAGGTCAAACCAACCATAAAATGGCAATTTTCTGGCCGTGGTCCCTGTAACCGAAAGGCACGAGACAGCACCGTGCAGCCCTGGGAAGGCTGGGAGTCAGAAAAGAGGCGGAAAAGAGATCTCCCTCCCAGGGCTGCTGCAGAGAGGGGCTGTCTGCTGACCCGCAGGGTGACATCCCCAACCCATCGGTCTCCTCGGACTCATCCTGGTGTGGCGTTGCCCTCCCTAAGGTTTGCTCTTTGCCCACAGCAGTCTAGACACAGGGCCGTGCGTGACTCACAGCCTTCTTGTGCTCAGAACGTTTGTTCCCACTTCTTAATTTAGAGCCGTGCTCCGAGAGGAGAAATCTGGGCGTCAGCCTTAACCTTGGGACTTTTCTTCCCACGCCTCTGGCGTTAGCAGGCCGACTGTCCCACCTCTGGGTGAGTCCCTGCAGTGCCCTTCTTTCTGCCTCGGCTTCTATTTCCACACCAGGTGTGCGGTGCTCCAGCACTGACCCCAGCCCTGCAGCACCCTCAGGCCCCGCGGGTGGGGTGAGCACAGGGCAGCAGCCCCCAGCCCAGCATTCCCCTCCTCGCTCCCAGCCCCGTGCTCCAGGCGGACAGGAGGGGGAGATCTTCACCACCACAACTCACAGCCTGCGCTGCACTGGGTGAGCTCTGCATTGTGTTTGCTCATAGCGGCGCGCCGTGAAGTCAGGAGCGTTCAGATGGGTACGTTCTCCATTGGGACGTCCATCTCCCTTTATATTTAAGTTCTGAATGGAGCTGACGGGGGCAGAGGAGGGCTGTGGGGTCAGTGCTGCGGGTGGTGGCTCTCACGTTAGGGAACTGCAGCCATCAGGATACATGTGGGCACAGGGCAGGCGGCATCGGGTTGTTTGGAGCTGGTGCTGCTTGGATGAGCCCTTTCCTGTGCCCAAAGCTTTGTTGATACAGGATTGTTTGTGTCCCAGGCCAGGCAGGTTTCCAAGGGGAAGGCTGCATACAAATTATTCTTAAATTTCTGGAGGACTCATGCTGCTTTTGATTTTTTCTTGGCTCAGTTCGGTGGGTTTGAAGATCTGGGATGTCCCCACCTTCTGCCAGCACCGCAGCTATGCTGGGTCTCTGGGGGCCAGCAGGGCTCCATGGTGTCCCCTCACCCCATGCAGGTGTCCCGGGGCCGGGCCACCACCAGCTCACAGATGTGCCCGTGCCTTCCAGCCAGGCCAGGCTGCAAATAGCCCACGTGGGTGGCACCTGGTGGCAGGGCTCCACGAAGCGCTCGGTTCCATCAGATGTTTGTAATTGCAGCTGTCTCTCCTGTGCTGCGCTGTTGTGGCTGTTGGTGTGTGCAGGGATCAGACAGGGCAGGCGGCTGTCGGAAACCACGGCTGTCTCCACGCTGTGCTGGGGAGAGCGGCAGCCCCGGGCAGGGCTGTTTTCCTCGGCGCTGTGGTCATCACCAGCCGTGCAGACGTCTCATGGGGACAAATTGGTGCCCAGCTCTTCCACTCACAGGTGCCTCATGTGCTGCTGTCTGGGGCTTCTGCCGAGGGCTGACACATCCCATGTGTCAGCTGTGCTCCTCTGACTGGAAATGAGGGTGGCACATGGACACCTGGGCACCCAGTGGGCTGTTCTGAACTGAGAGCCCCCAAAATTCTGCTCAAAGACTGCATGCCAAAGCAGCGACATACCATAGAATCATTCAGGTTGGAAAAGACCTCTGAGATTATCTGAGTCCATCTACTGTTCCATCCCCATCATGCCCATATCTTGCTCTACAGCAGCAGGAAATACATGGAGGTTCCTGCTCACCAGCTGAAAGCAGCGGTTCATTGTCCCCCATTAATTAATCTGTTTGGATTATCCTATAGAGCCTCTCAACCACATGTATAGAGGTCCAGCTCTGAGCTTGCCCTGCTCCAGCAGAGCAGAAGGATCTTTCCTTTGGAACACTCCTTGCACGTTCTCATGCGCTGTGGTTTCACACAGTCCGGCATTCCTCCAGCTCTCAAGTCATGCAGATAAGAAAACTATTATTTATTGGAGGATATTCCCGGTAATAGCAATTATTATCTCCAGCAATTGTTGCACTGTTAAGTAACTGAGCAACAGCATTCATGGCAAAACACAGCCCAAGCTGTTTACTTGGGCACCCATAACTACTGGATGCTGTAGTTAGAGATGTTAAACAGCAGAACTCAGAGCAGAACTCTTCCAGGCAGCTCTTCTCAGAACTCAATGTGACAAGCCATATTGTCAGCATACGATGAGTTTGAAATGAAGATAATTAACTGCCCTTGCATTTTTATGGCAGTAAATCACTGCTGAGCTTATGGTGAACCCAGAGACCAAGTGATTTTCCTTGGAACAGCACAGTCTGAGGCTTGATTTCTGAGTGATGATGTGTCTGCTGACGGTTAACCGCGGGTATGGATGTGGAGTTTCACTTGGCCTGGAGATGAAGCCTTCAGTTCCAGGCATCCTTTGCTTCTCTGATGAAGGACACAGCACAAGTCTGAACGCAAACTCAAATCTCCAATTTGAAGCCAAAGCCATCCCTTGGTTGAGCTGGGCTGCTCTTCACAGAGGCAGCTGAAGGAAGCATCCCATCTGACAGCATAGGCAAATTCCTGCAGTTCACTCCTCATTTAAGCCTCATGCCTCATTAGCAGCATCACGCCAACGTTCTGGACTTGTGTGGGTGATGAGAGCTTGGCATGGCTGGCAGCAAACAGCAGGGTGATGGAAGGGGCACCAATAAGGCCCTTACCTGGAATCATGGAGGCGTTGCTTGGGGTGGGGCCCACAGCATACGAGAGGAGAACCACATCATCCCTTTGGCATGAGGGCATAGCATAGTGTAAGATCTGGGGGCAAGATTCTGTCGTTTGGTGTCAGGCAAACGGCTTTCCTGGGCAGACCTGGGATGGAAGGGCGAGATGCAGAAGGGCTGGAGGAAAGCAGCATAAGCAGAGCAGCAGAAGGAAGCCGTGAACAGCCTGTCCAGGGCTGGCACTGCTGTCTGTCCGCCTGTCTGTCTGTGGGTGTGTGGGGTGGGAGCCAGCAGCCATGGGGCAGCCACACCTGAGCCCAGACAGCCTCAGCACTCCCTGCTCTGCGGTCTGACATTTCACAGGGACAGCAGCTGTGGGTGGCAGGGGGGAGCGGTGACATTTGTGAGCTGGGCAGCATCACCCAGCCTCACCTCCAGCACTCCAGCAGCACTTCCTCCTGCATTACCCGTCCTGCTCTGCAGCAGCCCTGCAGGCCTCCTCTGCTGCTTTCTCCAGGCAGCAGAGCACACCCAAACCCACGGCAGGGAGAGGGGCACAGAGCCCAGCTGTCAGCTCCAGGGGTTCCTTAAAAACCACTGCAAGTGAGAGCTGCTTTAGAACATTGAGCACCATTGTGGTAACGTGAGCAGTGTGGCTCAGCCACAGGGACCTGCCAGGAGAGGAGTCCCTTCC
This sequence comes from Bambusicola thoracicus, assembly GCA_002909625.1. Classification (NCBI taxonomy): domain Eukaryota; kingdom Metazoa; phylum Chordata; class Aves; order Galliformes; family Phasianidae; genus Bambusicola; species Bambusicola thoracicus. The sequence goes on from PPHD01027431.1 coordinate 6,429, forward strand.
TCCCTCAGCACCACCCCTACCCACAGTAGAGCACTCCATCGTCCTTAATACTTTCCTCCTTTGATGCTCTGTGTGCAAAATTTCTCTCCCCTCACCCTTTGCTGGAGAAACTGAGCCCTTGTGCTTCTCTGTCCAAAGTATTCTTTCCACGCACCAGGTCCCACACATCTGGTGTGCACTGGGATTAACAATTAAATCCCACACATGAGACAATTGGATCTGCATCCACAGCCAGCGCTGCTCACAGCCACCTCCACGTTCCTGGTCTGAGCCCAGGCGGGCTGCAGGGAGTGAGACCCTCCTGGCACTGCTCCTCCTCCCAGGCTGGGCCGGCTCCAGGAGCTGCAGCTGCAATTAAGTTAATCACCAGATTGCAGGAGGGTGTGGGCGGGGAGGTAGGAGAGGCTGGCAGGCAATTAGAAAGCAGATCATCACTTTGTTTTCCTGTCTCCCCACGGATGCCACTGCTTTGCTGAGATGTTGTACTGAGTCCCAGCCTGGAGAAGCAGGGAAATCTCACGTGGTTCAAGCAGAACTCTCAGCTATGGGCACACTTTTGTCCCCAGGGCATACATGGGCCCACGGGCTCCTCTTCTCTGTAGAGGAAGTAGGGATAGGATTACAGAATCATAAAAGTTGGAAAAGACCTCTATGACCATTGAGTCCAACTGCCACCCAAGGGACACCTGTGCACAAGGAAACCTCTGCTGAGCTCTGACCCTGCCTGCATCCATCACAGCCTCTTATTCCAGGCTGAGGAAATCCATCCCACACAGTCAATCTCTAATACTTAGAATGAATAAAACCCCCATTTTATCCAAGCAGTTTTCCTTCTTCAGGTTCCAGCAGTTCTGGGATCCCCCCAGCAGTTCCCTAAAGCCATACCCATCAGCCCCAGGGCTGCAGGAACCCAGCAGGGCAATGCGTGGAGGAAAGCCAGAGTTCTTCTACAATACTGTACCTGTTGTACCGCAGGACTCCACGGGGCCTCTCATGCAACATACAGAATATCAACCTACAGAGACCAGATCCATTCAAAGAGGTCAGAAAGGGTCTAAAGGGAAAGGAGCAGGGAGGACATGGAGAGGTGGACAGGAAAGCGTTGCGTGTGCAGTGCAGTAGCCAAGAAGTTTTGGAGCCCAGCCATTTTGCTGGGCTTCTACCCTCAGGAATAAGGCCCCCAGTGCTAACTTAGGTCCAGGTTCTCTCTTGCATGCTTGCTTTTTTTATTTATTTCCATAAAAAACTGATGTTTTCTTGCCAGAAGTATAATAGCGGGGCCAGGAGCTGCACTGTGCGTGGAATACCGGCTGCACAGTCATAAAAGTCTGAGAACAGCAGCAGCATTTAGCGAGGAGAGACAATAGGAGTGGAAAATTGTGTTCATTCAGCTTTTCTTGTGGAGTCGAAGGCAGCTGGCAAGCATTGGGAGCCTCCTAAAAATAGAACAAAACCTTAAAGGAAATACGTGAAAGTGAAGGCAAAGTTTCCAGCAGAGCCGTTCTGTTAAAGCTATCCGTAGATGCTCCTGGCTGTGCAGACCTGCAAGGGAAGAAGGAACACAACCCAGTCTGCCCCTCACGCACATCAGCTGTGGTGCTGAGAACCCACACAGAGCCCACGGCTGCAGGGTGTGCTCCTCTGCTCCCTCCATCACCCACCAGGAGACATCCGGTGCCTTTCATCCTCTGAGAGGGGTTGAAGGAAGGAGTAACTTCCAGTAAATTGCACACCACCGCTGGCCTTGATTAATGCTCAGCAAAGCACTGCAGCCTGTCCAGCTCATCGGGTGACAAGCAGGCTGCTGCCCAGGGGAAGCCCAGTAGCTGGTGTGGAGCTGAACCACCACAAGTAAAGCATGAACCTGTGGAGGTGGCTGTAAAACTTGGGTTGGGTCCCTTGCAGAAAGGTTAATGCTTTGAGATCAAATGGGTCTGGAGCAGGTTCAGGGCTATGGGCAGTGACGGAGGAACTGGTGGGAGCCAGATCTCAGAGCTAAGTAGGCACCAGCTGGGGAAACTCAGATCTGATGCAGTGCTGTTCCCTGGGCACCATTCCAGCCAACATGATGTTGGAAACACAATAAGCACAGTTCTGCAGAGAGGGCAGTGGGGAAAAGTTTGAAGCATCACTTGGCCAGGACCTTCTGACCCCACAGCAGTCAGAGCCATCTCAGCCCCACCTGCAGCACCACTCTGAGTGCTGCCTGGGATAGGAGCACTGCCAGACAGAACTCAGCCTCAAGGGAAGAGAGTGCTTCTCCTCAGATACCCCTTGCTGTTCTGATGGAGACCTGTAACACAATGGAAAGCACAGCAGTGGCAGCAGAGCAGCAAGCACCCAGGCTACAACAATTGGGAATTTGCTCAAATGCAACAGCTGTGGGCACAGAAGCAAAATAAGAAACACTGCTTACCTTTGGAAGGCCTCAGATATGCAGGGATCTCCAGTGAGATGCCCTCACCCCACTGCTAACCCTTAAATGAAGTCTGGGAAGGGGTGGATCCTGGCTCCAGCCCTTCCATCAGGTACATTGCCTACACCTGGGCTGGCCCTGCCTTCCCACCATCACTGCTTCAAGCTGTGGCTCAGCATTTCTGCTACCATACATTAAAGGGGCACATCTGAAAGAAAGGGACAAAACCTGGGAACTGACCAGAGAGGCTGTGACGGCTGGGCGTGTTTTCAACAGCAGCGGTGAGGTCTTATTTCCATGATTGCAGTCCTCAGCGATCAAAACTTTAAACAAAAATTGGCACTTTCGTGTATTTTTATCTTCTGCATGCTGGGGGATCCACTCGGAGGAATAGTTGCTCCTGACCTCTCTTTGGAGGAGAAACTGTTCCTAAGAACCAGGCTGGCACCAATTCAGCCCTATTGCAGCTGTAACACAACTCCGAGCTCAACTGATGTTTTTACAGTCTTGACATACGTACGAATAGTGACTGTGTAGTCCCACAGTACAGCTATGGGAAGAAATAACATTTAAAGCCATTTTCTGACTTAATAGACATTACCGGATTTACCCTGAGCCCCATCTTTGTTCATAAGTCCACTTCTCTATAAGCCCAAAGAACATTGTCTATGAGAGGCAGCATTTTCATGGTGGTTTAGGTGCAGTCTCTGCCCGGATTCTGTTACAGATGGGATGCAAGGCTGCACAGCCATGACGTGGTCTGGATTCAGACTTCCCTTTTTCCATGCACAGTCGAGCACTATGTGGGTAAATTTCCCCTCGAGGCCCGAGCAGTGGAAGCCTCCTACGCCCTCACTTATCTCCCAAAATACCTAAGCTGTGTTCTGACCCTCAGCATGTCCGTGCCTGGGCTGGGTGGACACCTCGGCACAAAGCAACGCTTGCTATGCGGCGTGCTGCCTGTGCTGCAATTCTAGTCTCAGCCACGGCGGGAAGGTCTAACAGTGGTGAGAGCCATTAACCCGGGCTGCTGCCTCCTCCTGCGGGTTCCAATCAGACATTGGGTGGTTTCCAAACGTGTTTTCCAGTGTGTAATTTTAGCGTGTGCGTCAATAGAAAGCAGAAAGAAAACAGAATTCACTGCGACACAATTAGAGGGACTGCAGCCCTGCCGCCAGCAGGAGCAGCACCTGCGTGATTCACCTGCCCCGGCCCCAGCCCTCCCCGGCCCTATAAGCACAGCCCTGCGGGCAGCTCAGCACCCCACTCACACCTTCCATCTCCCACAGCCTGAGCCATGGCCGAGGGGGAGATAACCACCTTCACCGCCCTGACCGAGCGCTTCGGCCTGCCGCTGGGCAACTACAAGAAGCCCAAACTCCTCTACTGCAGCAACGGGGGCCACTTCCTACGGATCCTGCCGGACGGCAAGGTGGACGGGACACGGGACCGGAGCGACCAGCACAGTAAGGACCGGCCCGGCTGCTTGGCTCTCCTGCTTGCTTGCATGCCCTGCATTGCTCGGTCAGCCTTACTGGCAGGAAGCAGCCTGGCATGGGCGTGCAGGCAGCAGTGCAGCTAGGAAGGGCAGCCAGCAGAGGTGCTAATTGCAGGGAATGTAATTGAGGGGTTAATTGCAGCATGCAGGCAAGCTGGCAGCTGGAAGATGGGGCAGGAGCTGCAGCCCTGCGCACAGCCACAGCCATCACACCTGATCTGATGGCATCTCTGCATGTCCCTGGGTCAGGCAGCAGTGGCACTGCACACACAATGCCTTTGGCAGCACAGCTCTGCTTCTCATACATAAATCAGGGGCTGGAGCTTGGTGTGCTGAACGTGTTGTGTCCGTGTGCTCTGCATGCAGCATCCTCTCATTTTCAGTACCTTCCCTTTCCCCTGTGTGTTGCTTACGTTCCTGCAGGATGCAGAAGTACAAAAGAGATAAGAAAAAGGCCGGCCTGGTCCACCTGCAGCAGCACCTTGTCCCCAACAGCTCCCCTGGCTGTGCCCCTCCTTAGCAGCCACCCATATAAGGTACAAAGCAGCTGTGTGACACTGATGACACAGCGGCACAAAGCGTTCTGTTTGGGAGCTTTCAGCTCTGGGGGCCGCTGCACTTCCAAAGCATTTGGGAAGTGGGAGCCCAAGGCAGTGGGGCTGGATTCTGCCCTGCTCTGCTCACGGTGCTCAGCAGCACAGCCTGTTATTCTATATCCTGGGTGCTTACTGGAATATAACTGGGACCTACAGTTATCCAGATCTCACATCTGGTTAGGAAGGAGCACTGGGAGGAGCCAAGTTGGCCTTACAAACTCAGGATGAGGACCA
>PPHD01027433.1:0-11172 GCA_002909625.1 Bambusicola thoracicus
TTCTTTCCCCATTCAATCAGTTATACAACTCCCTTTCTGCCATTCGGGTAGGCTCTTCAGTGATTTGCTTGTTTTCATTTTAAATCATTTCCACATCTGAAGCTATGCAGTCAGTGCTGCAACAGAGTGAGCTGCATTAAAATCAATGCTGATGACTGCCAGTGGAAGGGAGGAAGAGGATAGAATGACTGCATGTTGAGGACATCCCTATCCTTTCCAGGAAGGTGATGTAGAAATCACAGAGCAAAGAAAGACTGAAAACATCCTATACCTTTTCATCTTGGGCTGCCTCAGGCACAGGAGGGAAAATAGGTTAATGAGGGAAAGGCTTTTATACTAATCCAAGGCAAAAATGATCGTCCTTTCAAATGCGATTACTAGGAAAGTGATTTGGAAGCCAGTGGGACAGAGCGGTGTGGAGTCAGCTGTCTCTCTGATACACATCAGAGAAACCTTCACACTGACTGATTATAGTGAATACATAGTTGACATTAGCAGAGACAAAAAGCTACATGAGTGCCCTTCATCCCTGAAAATTTTCACAGGGAACAAAAAGGCATTATTTTGTCTCATCCCGAGAGCAGCACAGGTAAAGGCTCCTTTGGAAGTCAAAATATTTCACCCTCTAGAAAGAATACAAAAAGATCTCTAAGTCATAAGCTACCACTTTCACAGCTCTATAGAAACACAGAGGGGACTTAACATATAATTTTCAGGGAGACACTGGGACATCAGTGATGCCCATCTCAACTTCTGCACATCTGCTTAGTGCTGGGGAAACCCTGGATGCTGGAGAGGAAGGCTCTGCACACTCAGGGCCAGTGTGCAGACAGAAGCCAGACACATTCTTTAGATGCAACACTCTGTGCTAGGGAGTTAGAGCAATTTTCATAAAGCACTTTCAAAAACTCGTTCTTGCCACGTGACATGGCAACACCAACAACAGAACCCAATCTTAACTGTGCACAGATCTCCAGCTGAAAAAATAATTTATTAGAGAAGTATAAAATGTTCTTTCTGAGTACAACATATATATTTAGCCACTTGTAAATGACCATCTGTTTCTGGTTTTTAGCTTTGTACCAGTGAATGCCCACAGCCATTATTCAACATTAATTCGGCCTTTGTTCTTAACACATGTGAAACAGAACTCAATGGAAATTGTATTAGAATAAAAAGAAAGCTGTTTTTAAAAAGTTAAGTGACTTTGCTCACAGATGCCTGGCGCTTTTTGTTACAGTATGCTTTTGGAGCTGGGCAATGACACCCAAGAAGTTAAAGATGGCTAAGTGTGTTAGGAAGATCAATCAGACCAACACACGGTATGTATTACATTGATAAGGACCGAGACTTCATAAAAACGTAAATGATTCCAAGAAGAATATTCCTCAGTTTGCAAGTATGGAAGCTGATGTGTGCTTCGGGAACACAAAGTGTTTGAGTGTTTGTTTGGCTTATTTTGCATGTCACTGGGTATGTCTGTCTCCTCTGATTCCTTGATGAATAAGCCTGTTCAAAATACAAGAGAGCTGGTGAAGATTTTTTTATCAGAGCACAAACACTCTCAAGGCAATTAATTTCCAGGTGAGCATACAACATTCTTTTCAAGTTTGCATCTCTCTTTCTCCCATGAAAAAGAAAACAAAGAAAAAGAAAATCAGAAAATAAACATTAACACAGTATCTCAGAAATACTACAAAAAGCTCCCAGCAGCACTCACCTAGATGTAAGATTACTAGGAAGTAAAGCACAGCAATACTGCATGAATTTAGCATTATGTGCTTAAATACATAATTCCTCTCCTATCTGTAACATAAAACAATAAAATTCAACCTTTAGCCTCAAGGCACAAATTCTTAAAACCCCTGTGCAAGAGTATGTGATGACACACATGAGTGGAAGTTCCCTTAGAAACAAAAGCAAACAGGTTGTTTTTTTTTCCCCATATGCTGGACCAATCTCACACTTTACATGTCTGTGAATTGAGCCAGCAGTGGATACTCTGATTATGGGATCTGTATTTTTGCTTTGGTTGATCCCCCTACCAGTGGCTATTAGTTTTGTATGTGATATTAAATGGTGTTTTCAGAGTAAGGGAAAATAATTTGGAAATATTCTCATTTTAATTAAAGGAAGAATTTGTAGAAGTTTTTTTATTAGTTCAAGTGAATTTCAATTACATTTAGAAGAGAGACCATGAATCATGATTTGTCTTCTGTGATTTTTCTTTTTTTTTTTCAACTTTATTTTCCCAATGACTTAAGTCAGGTTGTATGAGCCTAAGACCTTTCTCCTTTAAGCTTAAGTTTCAGTGATTTACTTTAAAGCTTCATCAGGTGCAGAAAGCCATATGATGTAAAGCAGAAACTAGAAATATTAGAAACCTTTGAGAAACATGAAGACTGTGGTTTCCAGCAGGGGATGAACTAACTGGCTCAGATAGAATAACATCCAGTATCAACCTTCTGCTACCAGTAATGTGAAACAGAAAAGTAAAATTTAAAATAAACTTGCTGAGCGGACAGATATATATCTTGCAGTTGAGATATCCAGGTCATTACCAGCCATTTCAGTTCTGCATTTTTTAATTCCTTTAATAAATGATATTCCTTGCCTACGGTCTCCTATGGCAAGCCACTCTTCTCTCTGTTCTCTGAAGTCTCCTGTGGAGGTCCTCGCCTGGATATAATGTCAGCCTTACTACTTGGAAAAGCAAGGGCATATTTCAGTAGGGATGATAATAAAACAAAACAAAACAAAAAAATAAAGAGGAGGAGAGAGGACTTAACCATTGAAAGAACATTGTCTTTTACGAAGTGCCATCTCTGCCCATCTTACCCCATATACCTGAGTGTTCACTTCTATTTCTAAAGGATTTTTTGCCTATTAAACATTCCTCAAAAAGCAGATAAGAAATGGATGCTCTGCAAGTCCTTTGGAGTTAGTAATAATCTTGTGAACTTATGAGACTGCTGGATATACTACAACTTGAAGTTTCTTGGTGTACTTGTTTAAGGTAGAAGCAATATACAGAGCACAAAGGCGTAATCATCACCTGACATGGTACACTGTGTCCTTTGGACTGAATTCCATTGATTCCAAGATCATTCATATGAGACTAAATGGAGAAAAGGCTTCAGGCTCAATTTTTCCTCATGCCACCTCTATCCTTTTATAGTAATTTCTAAGAACATACTGTAAGTTATTACCGGTCTTTCTACTTTGTGACTCACACTTGACTATCCTTAGATAAACACGTTTGCTCTTTCTGCCAATGATATGTGGTGCAAGTGGATCATGCAGACCCTAGTTTGTTATTGATTTCATCTAAAAATCCTTCGGTTTTGGACATGGTAGTTGCAGTCAATATATCATAGAGAAATGGAGCAAATCTTAGCCTCTGGTTTCAAGCAGTATAGCTTTAGATAAAAGTAGATCTATGACAGGTATAATTCTGTTAGCACTGTTAAATAAGTTTGTAACTTTTTGTTTAAACAAAAGCTTTTACACTCATTTAATTATACTATTGAATTAAAAACAAAAAACAAAAAAACAAAAAACACGCCATCTATACCAGCCTGAAACAAGTTTATGTCATGAAAGCTCCCATCAAACAATTTAAAGTTGAAGTTCTGATACTTGTCCTGTCTCGCCTTGACAGTTACTGCATGGCATAATCCAGCGGTGCCAATCAGATCTGAACAAAGGAAACAGCAGTTGTCTTACTGTGATTCACTTCTCGCCTCAATTAATATAAATATTGAGTTTGCACAAGCAGACTTGACAATTTGAGACATGCCCCAATTTTCTGTGTAACTAGCATATAATGACTGATACCCAATACTTGGACCTTGCACTGAGGGTGAAGTCAACAGTTGAGCGCTTTGTTTTAGGAAGGCGATTGAAGGCTCAGCAGAAGAATTCTGGTGTGGTTTTTTTTTTTTTAGCTCTTTTAGAAATGACTCTTACCTGTAAATTGAAAGGCCCCCATTGGTTTTAATAGCCCTCTGATGTGTTCCTAAATGTTTCTGAAGTGAATTCTCATTCCTTCGACTCACTGCATTCACAGTAACTTCCTGTAAATGTTCGAATGAATTTCTTAACTCTAGGAAATGCTCCGTGGAACAAAGGATGCTTCTGCTAGATCTACAGAGATGTAAGCAAAATTAAATCTGTGCATATAATCCTGCATGTTTGTACCAACAGGGTCTGAATGTAGAAGTAATATTTATCCAACAAAGAAAAGAAACTCACAACTTAATAGTATATCCAATAAAACATGTAATTTCATTTAGTGTGCTTGCAAAGTTTGCAGGTCAGGAATTGGTTAATTCAGCTAAGAAACTGAAGGTCAGGTTAAAAAATAAGAGTAAAAAAAGAACAAAAAAGCACTAGCTTGACAAAATATTTTCCAAACGAAATATTTACCCAGATCTACCTCCGTATAATTAGTTCAAATCTGACAAGGGCTGATCCTAAATACTGAAAGGCACAATTGTCCAGTAGCATCTTACCAGACTTTCTAAAAGGCTGTGGTTGATAAGTGTCAGCAGGAAAATTACCATCAGTGTTAGCTATACTTTTGAGCTGTAACCTCACCTTTTGTCTAGGGTCTTAATCAGCAAAGACTAAAGTGCCTCATGGTCCCTATTAAAGCAGATCTTCTGTGCTAGGATCTGTTGACAAAGACATGAAAAAAAGATTTTAGTTTAGATACTGAATCTATAAAAGAAATACAGTTTCTGAGTGAAGCAGAATGGTTATCAGTGTTGCATTTTGCCGAAAGGAAATACATACACAAATAACTTCAGTATCCTTAGTTTTACAATCACCTTTCAACCCCGTGTTGACAAACTTATTTGAGCTGCCCGATTTTCAGAATTCCAAATAGCTCATCTCTGCTGCCTCCACAGCAGGGAAGAACAGTCAGCAAGTATGGAAGCTGTCATTTAGTTGTAAGCAAATATTCATGTTTTCATTGAAGTTGGTTCTGAAAACTCATACCATTCATACCATTGCTTGCAACCAAAACAAATGGATATGTATGTGTCCAAGTTTGAGACAGAGAAAGGCAGAGTGAGAGAGGCTATTTAACATCATCATAGAATCATAGAATCCCTAGTGCTGGAAAGGACTTCTGAAGGCCATCTAGTCCAACTGCCCTGCAATGAACATCCGCAGTTAGAGGTTGCCCATGGCCTTATCCAGCCTCACCTTCAAAATCTCCAGGGACGGGGCATCCACCACATCACTGGGCAGCCTGTTCCAGCGCTGCAGCCCTGAAGAGTAAAGAGATCCAGAATGGCTGGATACTCCTCAAGAAGGAAATCTTAAAGGCACAGGAGTAAGCTGTCTCCCTGTGCCATAAAATGATCTGGAGGGGAAGAAAATCAGCATAGGTGGAGAGAGAACTTTTTCTGAGACCCCTGGGGTCTCAAAAAAGACAGTGAAAAAAGAAAAAAGAGGCTACTTCCTGTGGAAGAAGGGCAGATGACTCAGGAGAGTACACAGAAGTTATTAGGATATGCAGGGATAAAATTAGAAAAGCAAAAGCCCAGCTTGAATTCACTCTGGCCACTGGGGTAAAAGCGAACGAAAAACTTTTTTACAAATATATAAAAGAGGAAGGCTAAGTAAATTCTCCATTTATTCTCCAAAAAAGTGGTTTAGGTGCTGGAATGGGCTGCCCAGGGATGTAGTTGAGTCACTGTCCCTGTAGGTGTTCAAGAAATGCATAGACATGGTTTAGTGGGGAAATATTGGTGGCAGGTGGATGTTTGGACTGGATTATTCCCAACCTTGGTGATTCTATGATTCTATTGCTGGCTTTCTGGACTGTGAAGGGACAGTGTTGGCTCATGCCCAGCTTGCCATCCACCAGTATAACCGGGCCCTTTTCAGCAGGGCTGTGCTCTGTCTTTTTACTCTATCCCAGCTTGTAGTGATAGTGAGAATTGCCACAAGCCAGGTGCAAGACCTTGCACTTGGCACTGCTGAACATCATGAAGTTCTCCTTGGACCCACTTCTAAGCCCATCTAGGTCTCTCTGGATGACATCCCATCCATGAGGTTTGTCATTTACAATAAAATGCAAAAGTTTTGCTCAGATTGTTGATCGGAAGGCCACATAGTAACCTGACTTTCTCTAGGTTTATAAATACAAATAACATCTGCTGGCAGAAGCAACTTTATGAGATTGAAGAGGGACCAGATGAAGCTGAATGTATACTGATAAATCGCAGATGCCTGGAAGTGAAGATAATTAGCCTTTAGAGTAACACAGAAAGAAATACAGTGAAATCTTTTTTGCTAGAGGAAGGAACAAAGACTCTAGAGTGAGATTGGACATCTGTGTAATAAACATGTTTAGATCAGCTTGAAATTATGATGTTCAGTGAGATATCCTTGGAGGGACATTTTGTATCTGATGCTATACATGAAGTCCATGCAAAGGGTCACCACATGTATTCCAGAGTATTACGGACTTGTGATATTTTGCCATGGTTCTCACAGTACTGAATGACTTACATGCAAAGCCAAGGCTCAGAGACAAAGAACTGTGTTACAGGTTCAACTTTATCAACTTTATCACTGGGCTGGATGGGATCTCTAGAGATCACCAAGTCCAACCCCCCTGCCAAAGCAGGCTTCTTAGTTGCACAGGTAGGCATCCAGGCAGGTCTTGAACATCTCCAGAGAAGGATATTCTACAATTCCCCTGGGCAGCCTATTCCAGTGTTCTGTCACCCTTACTATGAAGAAGTTCTTAGGCACATTTGTACAGAGCTTCCTATGCTTCAGTTCATGGCCTTTTCCCCTTGTCTTATCTCCGTGCACTGCTGAAAAGAGTCTGGCCTTGCCCCTTTGCCTCCCACACCTTAGATATTTATAGAAGTTGATCAGATTGCCTCTCAGTCTTCTCTTCTGAAGGCTGAACAGACTCAGGTTGCTCAGCAAAAGAGAGATGCTCCAGGCCCTTTATCGTCTTTGTGCCCTTCTGTTGGACTCTCTCCAGGAGATCCCTGTCTTTTTTGTACTGGATAGCCCAGAACTGGACACAGTACTCCAGGAGAGGCCTGACCAGGGCAGAGTAGAGGGGGAGTATCACCTCCCTTGACCTGCTGGCCATGCTCCTCTTAATGCACCCAGAATACTGGCTGTATGATGAATGTCAGTTGTTTGCTTCAGCTGTGTTTAAAAACCTCCAGTAAAGCAGATTTCCTTGTTTTTGACAAGCCTTTTCTAGTGTTACACTGTATTTGTAATCTGATTTTTTCCTAAATCTTAATCTAAATCTAAGTGTTGAATTAGCCCGTTACCTCTCATCCTGCCATTTGTGGAGAAGGGAAAGTTGGTTTCTGCTTTCTTTAGAATATTTTTTATGCATTTGCAAAGTATTATCATCTTCCTTCTGTCTTCACTTCTTAGACAAAACAGTCCCAGCTCTCTTAACCTTTCTCAGAGGTTCTTGTTTGCTAAATCTCTTATCATCTTGCAGCAGCTCTTGAACTCTCTTACCAGTTTGTCTACAGTTATCTTAAAATGCAGCACCCAAAACTGGACGCATTGCACCAGATGAGGCTGCACCAGTGCCAAGTAGAGCAGAATAATTACCTCTCTTGTCTTATACCCAGTATTCCTTCTAATACATCCTGGAGTGACATTTGTCTTTTTTTCTCAAAAGCATCACATTGTTCCGAAGAGAGGCTTGAAAATGTGATCCAAGTTCTGGCTGAAGTTTCCAAATCCAGAGGCACATAAAAAGAAGAGGGAGGGAGAAGGTAATTTTTCAGTCACTCGCACAAAATGAGGGTCTGGCTCAACATATTTAAATGTCTTCTGTTGGCAGTTCTGACTTAAAATCAGTGAATCTCTGTAACCAAGCCTCATTTAATTTGCACCAGAGAGTGGGAAAGCCCTGGCAAACTGCATATTTTTGCAAAGGGAGACATAAATGTAATGAATCACAGAATAGATTTTAATCCTTTGTTTGAAAAATGATATTAATTCCATAAAGTACTTGAAGTAAATGAAGCCTTACCATGGAAATCCAGCTGCAGTGCTCAGAAACTTAGTGAATCTTTCAGGACTGGGGGCAGCATGATGTGTAATTTTTCCAGCACACCATTTAATGCTCTGCAAACTAGAGAGGTTTTAATGTAGCAGTCTTTATTAACTGCTTTTTAATCTGCGCCCCTGTTAGCCATGCTTTTCAGCAAACTGTGTAGTTTTTACTTAATTTCCCAGGCCAAAGCATCACGCTGAATTACATCACTCACCTCATATGTTCCTGTAACTGATCTTAACACATTCCTGCAATGACCTAAGTAAAATCAGAAAGGCCTGATTTAGAGAATATAGCATGCTAAACATAGCCAGGAGGGTAAAGAGACTGTTTATAGGCTATTTAAAAACATTGATCTGTATTTGATGATTTATCAAGGGGTTACATGTAACTCACTTCTTTCAGCAGTAAATGACAAGCAGAAAGATCTTTCTCGGCTCCCCTTCCCAGGACCCTGATAGTCTGGGAAAATCACTCCTTTCGCCCACTTGCCTATTTAAATTGTAAGTCTGATTGATTTTACAAGAGGGAAAGAAAGAGTGAGGGTGTCTTTGTGTTTCAGAATCTTTATCAGGAGTTTGGCAAGGACTGTCATGGACAATTTGCTTGTTAGCTTGATGAGAGACCTCACGATTCAGGGACTACACAGGATCTCTGGAGTGTCTAATGATTCGCAGTCAAGAAAGCATATGTGTTAGGAAGCAAAGCACGGTCACAAACATGCAATATGATATAAATGCTCAAGCAGAATTTCATTCCCTTCAGGGGAGGTAAAAAGGAAAAATGAGGTTTGCATCCAGAGTACCTCTTTTCTGAGACGAGGGAGCTGCTATTCATACCAAAGTGCTACCTCAAGACTGCAGACTTTTAAAGCTGGGTCCTGGAGAATAAATATCAAAAGACAGACCCTCTCATGGAACAAAAGCATCCTGAATACAGATTCAAGAAAAAGTGGTGTATAATTTACTGCTGAGGATTTCAGGAATGCTGAAATGACGTGCAGTATCCATCATTCAGTCCATGCATTTCAGCAGAGCTCCCGGTTACTCCACTTTGTACTATCACATAGCACTGAATAAAATTAGGCCCTATCCTAAAAGTCACTCTTGTCCATCTATGGATCTATTTACTGTGAAGAAACGCTCTTTTTCATGCTATACCATATATTATTTCCAATTAACTTTCACTCAACTTTCCCATGGGCCTGATCAGGACAAATACATGGGACCCATTAACTAAAGCCAGAGTTTCTTTCCACCTATGCATGTGCAGAATGTCTCAAGAAATGACAATTATTACAGGTATTGTCCATAGACATACTTACGTTTATCCCTGAACACATGTGCATGGTAATTCCTCTGTGGTCAGAGCATAGGAACAGGAATTAAAATGGGAGTACCAACAACTGACTGACATAAATGTACTGTCTTGTTCTCTTTTGGCTGAGAAGTAAAAAACATCTGATCTGGGGGAACTGAAGGTGGAACCCTGGGACATGTTAGTAATTTTATTACAGCTGAGGAAACACACAGGAACATGGAGTTGTCTTAAATGAATTGATTTCTTTCACATGGAAATTTTATAGAGGTTAAAGATTCAGGCTTTAGCCTTCTGAAGTATGCACTAATAAGAGGGCAGGAAAAGTACTTCCTGCCTTCCCTCTCTCCTTTATTTTTTCTTTAATGGTAATAAAACAACCCTTTCTTCTTCTTAGGTGTCTTTACCTTTTGTGTAATACTATTGTTTCAAACTAGACATGTATTCAGCATAAACTAAATGAGTCATTACTTGCCAATCCTCCACCTCACTTTGTGAAGAAACATAGTCAGAAAAAATTCACTATACTTTCAAAGATAAAAAATGTGGGTGATTCTGAGCCAAGATAAATTTCCACGAGGTTAATTTTATCTTAAAGCAAAGTCTGAGTGACTTTCTGCAGCATGTTACTCTGTAGCAGTGATGCATTCATCTAGGCGACCAGAAGCTGGGACAACAGAATTAGGCACTACTCTGCAGACTGCTGCGCTGTAGCCATTAGCACATTCCCTGCCATGCATTTGAACCACAGCAGAAGAACTGGGTGATTTTCAGTGTTCCTACTGTAGTGAACCCCCTGTTTTCTCCTCCCCCAGGAACAACAGTGAAGAATCGGGGGGTGTGGGGCAGTGGCAAAAGACTCCTGCTTGGCAATGTGAGTGTGCCCTCCCAGAGTCTCTCCTGTCTCCCCAGCTGCCCCTGCAGGACAGGTACAACGCTCTGCAGGGACAACTGAACGGTGGTGGTGATGATGGTTCTCCCCAGTTGGTGGTGTTACCAAAATCTAACCAGACCTCACTTAGCATTAAAATCTCACTGGCAAATCAAAAACAATGGGTCATTGTCACTGGTGACTCTCTGCTGAAGGGAGCAGAAGGGCCAATATGTAGACCAGACCCTCTACACAGGGAGGTCTGTTGCCTCCCAGGAGCCCAGGTTAAAGATGCAAGGAAGAAACTTCCTTCCCTAGTTTGACCCTCAGATTACTATCTTCTATTGCTGTTTCAGGTAGGCAGTGATGACATAGGAAGAACTTCCCTAAGAACTATGAAAAATGACTTCAGAGCCTTGGGGCGACAGGTAAAGGGTTTAGGAGCACAAGTCGTTCTCCTCTATCCCTCCAGTTATAGGGAATGATGAGGGACTAAATACAATGGGCCAACAGATTAATACCTGGCTCTGAGTCTGGTGTGCCAGCAGGGGTTTGGGTTTTTTTACCTCTGCTCTGTTTGCACAAGACCAGGCCTGCTGGCAACCAACAGGAGTAGCTTCTCCCACCAGTGAAAAAGGGGTCTTAAGATGGGAGTTGGGAAGGTTCATTGATAGAGCTTTAAACTAGATATGATAGGGGGGTGGAGGTGTAACTGGGGATTGAGTGCACCCTCGGTAAGTTTGCAGACAACACCATGCTGAGAGGGAGTATTGATCTGCCACAGGGGAGAAAGGCACTACAGAGGGACATGGATAGACTGAATTGATGGGTCAAGGTTAACTTTATGAGTTTCAATAGGGTCAAGTGTCAGGTCCTGCATTTTGGTCACAGCAATCCCAGGCAACCCTACAGGCTTGGG
>PPHD01027436.1:0-11171 GCA_002909625.1 Bambusicola thoracicus
GTGGAAATTCCCACCTCTACTTTTTACATCCATACAGCTCTGTCTCTGCAGTCCCTCTCTGAATAGTGCCGTGACAATGTCTTCCTCCTTTTGCTTTTTTTCTTTTTATCCTGCCTTTGATTTTTCTGGCATGTCATGCCCTCCTTCTTAGCTGAACAAACCTTTAACTTTTGTGCTGGGAATCAGGAGATTCTGTAGCTTACACCTGACCATGTTTTGATGTATGTTGTGGCGTTCACCTCTGGCACTCACTGTGTCGCACATGGACTGCAGCTTCTTATGTGTCTATATATATCATTTCATAAAGAGCACTACCGCTGCTTCCCTGTGATTCAGAAACAGGCTTAATACATACAGCTTCTTTTGCCAGCTTTGCTATCATCTGCTGATCAGGGTCTCTTTTTATGACAAGTTTTGATGCTGTCAAGCAAACAACAGCAACAGTTTACTGATCTATCTGGCACAATGTAGGCAGATCATCAATAGGAATTCCAAATGCATCCCATTTAAAAATGATGTGTAGTATCAGGTATAGAACACTTCTATTCACCTAGAATAACGATTAGGTCAAATGTGGTCAATACCATGTCATCTTATGAATCTGTATGTAATCTGTCTTCATTTCCCTTGACAGTAATAAGAACAGTGGAAAGAAAGATGTTTAATACATCCATCATCTATGCCATTCAGTGCTACTGATAGGCATGTTTCATACAGACCCACCTTGGCTGAATATGGAAAGATCTTGTAAACTGTTCTGTGCATCTGGTTGCCATAGTGGTGTCCCTTTCCAGCTCATTATCTTTCTCAGTTAGGTAGTCTTGCTTCATAATGTTTATGTTAATTTTTCCAAAAGCTTTCCAGGCCATAGTTGTAGCTCACAGATCTTCCAAAGCTACCTGAGAATCTTGTAAGAACTTTTTCAGATTTCTGTTAAGTCCAGAAGTATTGCGAGAGACATGATCTGGGGTTCTGATAAATGTTTACAAATATCTAAAGGGAGATGGGAGACAAGTGGATGAGGCCAAGCTCTTCTCGGTGGTGTGCAGTGATAGGACAAGGAGTAACGGCCTAAAACTGGAACATAGGAAGTTCTGTACTAATATACGGAAGAACTTCTTTATGGTAAGAGTGACGGAGCACTGAAACAGGTTGCCCAGAGAGGTTCTGAAGTCTCCTTCTATGGAGATATTCAAGACCCATCTGGACGCCTACCTGTGTGACCTATTGCAGGGTACCTGACTTAACAGGGGAATTGGACTCAATGATCTCTTGAGGTCCCTTCCAACCCCTGTGATTCTGTGAAGATGATGTTGCTCGGGGCTTTGGTGTCATCTAAAACACATGAAAATGAAGATGGATTACCTGCTGCAATCCAGCAATAATGGGTACAATTAAATTCCTTTCCAAGAGCACTGCCTTTGTCCTTGGATGAATTCTTATTTCTAAACTGTTAATACTACTGAAAATTTGAGAACAGAAAGTCCATTCACCTGTCAAGCACTGGATGATGCAGTTCATACTTTGCTTTCTCCTGCACACTGGTTAAAACTCATACTGCAGATATCACTGATGTTGATCCACAAGCTTTTCCACAAGCAGTTCTTGCAGTGAAAGTTAGACGATTCCACTAGTCATTTATTTTGTCTGTTTTTCAGTTCCTCATCAAATGTATACTGATTCCTTTAAATTTGCCAGGGAAGTTGTTCTGGAGGATTTGGGAAGTGGGAAGATGAAAGAAGATAGTAAGTAGTAAGAAGAGTGAAAACTTGTAAGGAGGACAGCAGTTTTGTGATTTGTATACATTACTTACACATCTGACCAGTTTGAAATAATATCTTGGATATATGGAAGCAAAACAATCACAAGCAAAATTTCAGTACTATTAGGACAGCAGGTTACATGAAAGAAGCATTTACAGAAAGCGCCAAGAAAAGATATCAATCAGTTTTTGAATTAGCTATATTGTTTTGAAATCAAATTGTTAATGCTTCCATTAAAATCCAAACATTTTATCTGCTTATGTGTGGTAGTGTAAGTTAGAAGGAATGTATTGTTAAGTATTTTCCTCCAATTTTTCAACCACTGAGGGTGGTTGAAACATATCTCTTTCAAAAGGACTACTTAATTTATTTTCAAATGGCATAAGGAGAGTGAAAGAAGGTATAGATGTTTTTTTCCACCAAGGTTTTAGTGGTTCCATTGAAGAAATCAGGCAGTGACACATGGAAAGAGAGTACTGTATACAAATAAATCACTCTTGACATATCCCTTGGGCAGTTGGCTTTCTCATGCTATGCAGTGTACTGGGATGTACTATTATTATTTCCCATGTGATTATATGTGTGCATATGCTGTCACTTTCCATTGCTGGAATAAGCTGCTTGAGCTGGATTGTTTCTGTGTTTTAATAGTTGCTCTTTATTTATCAATGAAAAGTTGTTTGGATGCTAATTAAGGGTTTGCTGGATTTGATCAGCAAGGAAATATACAGTCCTTTCCTCTGTCCAGCTAATGGACAACAACAGTGGTTGATACCTTAGATGCTTGAGGAGGTGTGAAGTGAACAAGGTGTACCTTTAGCTGTCCATTTCCAATTTGAAAGACTCCACTTTGAACTTGTTGAGTATTGACAGCCAGCACTGAAGCTCAAAGCAGCTGCGTAAGTGTTCATTATCTCCATATATCTAGACCTGAAGAAATGTATCTTGTATGAAGCAGTGGGAAGGATAATTGTCTTTTGAAAATTAGCATTTCTAGCTTCGTGTGTCTTTCAAAGCAATTTAATTGTGACTTTCTGTCCCTTCCATCTCTCCTGCTCAGAGCCTGACAAGATGATTATGCTTTCACTGTATTAAATCAAGACTAAGACCTCTGCGACTCCTGATCACAATCACATTTGGTTTGTGCTGGAGGAAAGAGTCTTGTTTTGTTTGTTTATTCATATACCCTCCTTTCTCATATTACTTTTGACAATTACTATTTCTCATTGGCTGCTTGTTGGAGGGGCAAGTACAGTGTTTAGCATCTCTACCAGCATAGGAAGAGTAACACACTCAGTATTTTGCACAAGAAGTACTAATCATTCTGTGGTAGATTGATTATTCCAGTAAATAGCACTGAAATATGACTGTTAATGTTCTCCTCTTGACTGGGTGTAGAAAGTCATGGTGATTGTATGGAGAAGGTTCCTAATGTAGGAGTTCCTTTTAGCCATTAGGCTTGCTGTGTTATTTTCTACCCTTAACCACTATGGTGTGACTTGAGAGAAGACAGGAGATTTCATGACCCAAATTCTTTATCTAACTGCAGCCAAGATCCTGTAAGACAAAGACAATATTGTATGGACAGTATTGGCCTGTGGTATTCCTACTCTGTCACCAGAGTCATTTCCCCTCCTGCTGCTCCATACATTGCTCCCTTTGCTGTTTCACCACAGAGCTTTGTGCAGCTGTGCATCCAATTAGATTTGGAAATGGATGGCATAAAAGGTGTACGAGCTGGGAAAAAACTGAAATCAGAGCAGTGGTGCTTCTTGTGAAACCACAGCTAGATTCAGAGGACAGTCTTCTGAGGAACCTTATATAGTAAGTGGAGAGAAAGTGCGATTCCTGGACAGTGCTCACTTTGCTATGTGGAAGGGAGCTGAAATTAGCATGGTGTGGAATGGCTTTGTAGAGTGATGTTTTTGGCGGAGCCCTGAGGTGATTCTATGAAGTGCCCTTCTTTGCAGATATAAATGTGTGTATGTTTTTTTTTTTAAGAAGCCTTCCTATGCTCACAGGATATGTAGGGTGATGTATTTTGTGGAAACCAAGTTGCCTCCAAATCACATTCAGTGCTTGGTGTCAGACTTCAGTCATGCTCTCTTCAAAGCCTCTCTAACTGGTATTTGAGCTGTACAGACAGTGTGAATGCTTGGGCTGTCAGATGTGCACACTGAATCCGTCCCACGCAAACCTCAGAAGGTTATTTCAGGCTTCTATTATTAAAACACTTAAAAATAAACTGTGGCTTTGAGCTGCTCTCCAAGGTTAGGGGATTGTGAATGTGCCCTTCCTGGCTGGAAGCGCAGCACAGAGCCCTTGGAGTCAGCCCTTCCAAGGCTGTCAGAGGGAGCCGATGGAGGCTGCTGTTTCTTATCTCTTTTATTCCTCATAATCAGTTATCAGACTCCTTTGACATATTTTGGCATCAGTTGCTAGGAAGGAAAACTGCTTTTGACTTTGTGTTGCAGAGGTTGTGTGGGATCTCCCCAGTAGGTGGAATTACAGGTCTGCCATAGTCAGTGTTCTTCAGGAACTTTGAGTAAGCTAGCAGCTTACTTCTGCTTTACCTTCTGCTTTGCTTTGCTTTCTCTTCTTTCTAACATGGTATCAGTCCTAGTACAATAGAAGGAGAGAGAGAAAATTGTTTCTTGTACAAAGGGACAATGTTCTAGAATTTCAAACACTATTAGAACATCCAGCAGGTTTTTTTGGAAGTGTCAATTCTGCGTGTGTACATATGCCTATATACGTACAATAATTTGAAATTGTTTGGCATATGTTGGTATGCATGCTGTCAGTTCAAGTACATGTTACAGAATTTTCTGCAGAGAGGACATGAGGAAAGAACAGAGACATAGTAGGACTTCTAAGTGGTCACAGTGGTATGCTGTGTTCCTATTCTAACCTTTCTGGTTTTGTGTCTGTCAGTGCAGTAACAAGCAATGCATTCACATTCTTTAGAAGAACTTAAAATATAATTCAACCAAAGTCTTCTAAAGAGAAAGCTGCTTTATTTATTTTAGCTCCAAGCACGTGCACTAAGGAATGGTTGCAGAAATACATGTTTTGTGTAACTCTTTACTTCATAGTTTTATAATTTCATTGTTTTATATTTCATGAGTTTCACAGTGAGTCATCCAGAGTATCAAATTATGAAAAGCAACCATTTCAATACCAAACAGAAAATGCACGATCAAAATGAGTGTCTAAACTTCTTCCTTTAATCTTTGTTTATGTGGCAAATGGAGCAATAGATGAGTGATATATCCATAAAAGAGTCAAGTAGGATTGAAATCATGTAAACACCATCTGTTGTCATTTGAAGCTCTCTCTAAGGGGCATCTTGTACGTAACCTTCAAATCAATGGCAGAAATGTTTCCCTGTCTCCTCTTAAAACATGGGTTTGGGTAATCTACTTGTAGCCGTCACTGGCAGTGATCAGCTCAAAGGGATTTCCCTTGAATGATGTGTTCAAGCATTTGAACAAACAGCATTGACTGAAAAGCTTTCTGCAAATGTGAGACACCAAATGGGAACGCGTTTGATCATGATAGTTCTCAATCACAAGACAGTATGTTTTTCAGCCACGCCACTTAGAAGATAAAATGGATATTAATGATTTCAGATAATCAAAAATAAATTACACACAACTTTAAAATGAGACCAGTACCACAAATCAGCAAGATGCCTTTGCTGTTCATTCCAGTTTTTCTTTCATTTACATTGTTCATCCAGACTGTGCAATTTCAGCTCCTCACTGCAGTTTATTCTTCAAGAATGGAGACCTCCCTGCCAGCATGGTTCCCTATGCAGGCAGTTACAGTTGGTGTCACAGTATCATGCCTGTGTTGTATCTGTGCTGTGAAGCACCTTCCTGCTGAAGGTTTATACTACCTGTAGTAATGTACTTTCAGGGCTGTGGTAGCATGTTATTGGGCATTCATGCAGGCATTTTGCAGGCTGAAGCGTGCCCCGCGTTCTGTATGCTTACTCCATGGGACATGCTTTTCACTGTCCCTGCCTCCAGACTGCATGCCACTTGTTCTTTCTATGTAAGATTCTCTCCTGAATGGCTTATGCTGTCAGTCAGATCCTGCTGCTCCCCGTCAGTGCTCTCTTTAGCGCATTTTTCTTTGTTCCTGGCTTCTCTGGCCTTTGCAGCCCCGCAACCCAACAGCCATCACTGTTTCATCGAGAAGATCTGCAAGGAGCTTGCAGTTATGGAGAGAACTGTATAAAAAACTGACATTTGCTGAATGCTGAGGGAAGTTGCTTTTTCCTTCTTTATCCCATATTTTAAGAAGAAGATGTCTGAAGTTGAGAAATAACTGCTCTGACAATGGCTGAATTTGCTCTCTGCCTCACATAAAACTGAGAAGGTTCATCTAGGGCTTTCTCTTGATCATCTTCATAGCTTTGAACAGTGAAGTACAGAGACTCTTTGGCCCTTTACTGAGTGGTGCCAGGTGAGACAAGGGGAGGGATGCTCATTTAGCATTACAAGATGAGTGTAAGAAGCTTAATGGAATCTTCTTTCTATTGGCTCTCTGCTGGTTTCATTGGCAAGTGAAAAATGCCAACTTCAACCCCACAAACCCTGAGAAAGATGAGAGTACAATAATAAGGGTTGTTACAAATGTAATAGCAATTTTAGAGCTGAATATGTCTGATTTTCTTAGTTCATTGAGCATAATCAAAAAGCCTTCTTGGCCTATAGCGTCTCAAAGGGCAAGGACGTGCTTTGCATATTTTCTGTTCTGCAGGTAGGAAGGCAGTTAGTATTCTGTTCTCTGTTTACTGTTACAGATTTGTAAGCTAGTGGAGACAGGGGAGGCAAGGGAGGCAAAGAAAAATTTCTTTTGAAGCAGAAAAATCACAGAATGATGATGTGAGTATGAGAATATTACTTCTCAGGTGAAATGAAAATTCGTACCACTGAACGTAAGGTCTTTTCAAGGCAAGTTTAAAAATCAAACTAAACAATGTTGCACTACTGCAAAAATCAGCCTCAAAAATTAAGTCCCTTCTGGGTCACTATAGCAAGGGCTTTTGTGTGCGAAACTAAAAAGCACTGAGCAGCAGCATTCCAGCTGTTATTTTCTGCCTGATTTTTCAGATATTTCTAAGTACAACTTAGCAGTATTAAAGATGCGGAGAAGTAATCATCATTTGTGATGTGAAAAGCAAGAAGTGAATGTCACAGCAGCTTAACTCACACATGAACCTGCCTGTTAAGACTCACATTGTTTTTTAACCTTATTACGTGAAGCTGAAAGATGAAGGACAAGGAGAGTAAAGCAACTAAATACTTCAGGAATTCTAAGAACTCCTGAGGCAGTGGTTTGCAAGTCAGACATTGTTTCCCCTTGTGAGGCTTTCCAGCTGAATTAAATGAGAAATCAGTGTGCTTTCTAACATGGTGTGCTCTCCCTTTTACAACAGTAGGGAATGGAATACATCAGGTACTGAATTTTTCTTTACTTTTCCTCCTTCAGTGAACGCAGCATTTACTGTGTTTTGTTTTGCTTTGCTTTGTCCTGTATTGTCTGTGGGAAGATGCAGTCTTTGCATGTGTAGAGTGAGGATGTAATATTATCTTTCATGAGGGTGTAAATAATAATTTTAATTGTATGAAAAGTCCATTTAAGTCTTAGAGAAGGAAACTGTGTAATAATCTTCAAAGACTGGCATAAAATACATGATTTCTCTGTGCATTTTATTATTTAAATATATTATGTTGATTCTTAATTGCTAATACTTTGTTGGCCTTGAAAATTTAAGAGCTATCTAGAATGTCACGTTGACTTCTTCTAAACTTTTGTTGTTATTATTTTCTTTCATTTATTCCATTTAAAAATAACCCAAACCAAGAACAGAGTCCAGAGGTGCATGTGCCACGTAGAAAGTCCCAGTATTCCTTCATATGATGCAAACTGAGAGGTATAAATACAGGTAGATACTGGGAAAACTGTAGGTCAGCCATTTGAAAAATAATGTTTTTACTCTGTAGGAACAATATTTTCCATAATGCCTTAATACAGTTAGAGGTTGTAAATCTGCTTGTTAGTTTATAACATGAATTTCATAAGAAGAGTTTACCAAGCGACACAACAGTCATCCATCTCTTCTGCTTGTATTGTAAAGGTGGTAATATTCCTACTAAGTATTTTTTTTGCTATTAGTAGATCCATATAAAGATCTGCTTAACTGAAACAAGAAATGCAAAATATTTCACAGTAAAATATGTGTCTTAAGAAAACGTAGCATTGGTAACATCAAGGAAATAGGAGTTTGATTGTGAATATTCCTGACTCATTTATCAAACATTATGAAAGGGAATATTAATGTACCGCTTGAATTGCCCTCTGTGTATCACAGTAAGGCATATGTAGTTTGTGAAACTAGTTCATAAAAACATTCAAGAATGTATTTCTATTTGACTAGAGTACTGGGATTTAGTTTTTTTCCTGAATGAGTATTTCTATGGAAGACTTGAGCTTGTGTTTAGATACAGTAATTGTAATCGCATCTGTGTAGTGCTATATAGTTTCAAAGCATTGGTATGATGAAGAAAAAATGAAGAATCACTTTGAAAAGATTATCATCTTTTACCTTTTTTTTTCCCTCTCACATAAACAGATTGCATGGGCTGTAGTTCCTTTCCTTATCTTTGAATTCAGTGGCGTTTTATCTGGGAACACACGGGAAGATTAGACTTCACTGGCTGCTCAGGTAGTCAGCCAAAGTGGGAAGCAGCAAGATTAAACTGGTTTTGGGTAAGCCAGAAAATGTGATGGCAGTATCAGTAATTTAGTGACATTCTTCAGAGAAATTATGTAAATGAGTGGAGAGGGTACTACATTGATCTGTGGCGCCACAGCATAGGAAGGGAGCTAAGTATTACTCTGTCCTCTTCTGACTAATCCCATTTGACTGCATTAAGCCTCAGTTTCTTAATTTTTAAAATCAGTTTTATTGATAGTCTATGGGAAGACCCTCAAAACTCAAGTTCTGAGTCATAATGTCTAGCTTGAACTGTAGCAAATGAATCCAGCTCTGCTCTCTTTACATAAAAATGTGCCAATGTCAAAGGAAATATCACTTGTCCCAAGGGCTACAAGCGCTCTTTAAATGAAACTACAGGAAAAATGTTTTTCTTTCAAACTTTCCTGTGTGCTGTTTCTTTAGAGAAAAATATTTCTCAATTTGCATTTAAAATGAGAGGCTTTGTTTATTAACAGTACTTTGTCACTTTCACAGAAGTTCATTTGTAGATTTCCTGTATTCCTTTGCTGATTGTTTTTTGACCCCAGGCTGTGTATCTGTGTTTTAGGAGTAAACGGCCAGTCATTCAACCAAATAGAATGTTTTTGAAGGTCACATTAAAAAAGCACGTTTGTTTCATGACCTGATAAAATTGCAGTGTTATTCTTTTGATAAAAATTTGTTCCAAACTGGCTTTAACAAAAAAATTCTTTTAAAACCTGCCCTTCTATTCCAGTTCCCTTTCCTGCCCCACTTAACAGAAATCTTTCTTTTGACACAATTTTACATCTACAAATGGCCTGTGATTCAACAAACAGAAACTATTCTATTCTGCTTCAGGGCCTGAAACAAACATTTTGATTTGAAAGTGAAAAAATTTAAAGGGCATTCAAGAATTTAATAGGGCATAAAGAATTCAATGCTATTTATTCATAATAAAATGCATCAGAGGGAAAAATAATCACCTCAGTTTGATATTTTTTGAGTCAAATTTCAGAATTCCATAAACATTCAATAAGTTTGAATTTTCTCTGAAATGTAAATTCTCAAATTTAGCATCAGATCGTCCTCACATTATATGAATTTTTTTCTTTATCTGTGCCTCTCTTTTCCTTCTCCTCAAAGTGTAATTGAAGCCTAGCAGATCTAACTAGACTGTCTGCCATTATCAAACTCTTGTCTCAAGGAATCTACTCTCTGTGTAGGAAGTTTCTACAGGTTGTTCCACAGTATTGCATCCTGAGTGCATTAGATAACAAAGATGGGGGTCATCTGCTCAAATGTTGGACTGAAACCTTAATGATTCTATGATCTCATGGTGTCGTTCAGTCACACTGGGCTTCTTTCATGATTCACAGAGGCAAATGCACACTTTCATGTCCTTGATTCAGTTCTACAGGAGATCTCTTTATGGTTCAGAGGAGTTGTACTTTAAATTTGCCTGACTCTCTCCACTGACTGTAAAAAGAGACTAGATGGTAGGAATTTGGTGAGAACATGCTGTAAATGTGAGAGAACATCTATTGTCTGGGGCCTCAGTCAGCTTAATGGAGTCCTTGAAATCTATGGTGAAATTCCCCAAAGGGGGATGCTGTGAGTAAGAAGGATATACAGATCTCACGATGCTCAAAAAGGAAGCAGTGAGGAGTCAGCTATTAATTTGGGGCACCTCCAAACTCTGGTGGCGTAGATGGAGGCTTTTTTAAACCTCAGTTTTGGTGTTTTCACAGAATCACAGAATTGCAGGGGTTGGAAGGGATCTGAAGAGTTTGAGTCCCAACTTCCCTTCTAAAACATGGTGTCGCATGTGTTGTCTAGGACCTCTGGACCTGGCCTCGTGCATCTGGGAAGACGATAGAAGTTTTGTTTATTAGATAAAGAGAAATAGAAAACACATAGGTGTCAGTTCCTGAAAATGAGAGCAAGTGCTAGATTTTCAACCCAAGCCTAATTCCTACTAACTTTGAGGAGATTTATTAGTCCTACAATAACAGGAAATTACAGGATGTTAGAAAACATCCTTTGGTAGACCTCTTTGAGATAACTTCCAGCCTGGTCAAAGATTGTAATAACGCTTTCCATTCAAAGAAAATATGTGCATGACATTTACATTAAAAAGCGCATTTTCATGGTGTTTTATGTGGCTTCAACTGCTCTATCTCAGCACTTAAGAAACATACATCAAAGAGTTTTAAATCCTACCAATCCTACCGTCTCTGCTTCCCTCTTTCAATATAATTAAGTTAATCTTTCAAGGCAAGTTGACACATGTAGTCCATTGGTTACAGGGATTTTTAAAATCATATTTCAAATTCTTTCAAGAGGCTAGCAACTATGGTGAAATCTAACTTGGGATATTTCCTACCTGTGCTGACAGTTCCTTATAATTCAATACAAAATGTGTGTATCTTGGTTGACTTTCTTTTTTTTCTTTTCTTCTGAAATGTTCCCACTGAATTATGTAGGCAGTTTCTTTTGCAGTCACATATTACGAGGGAATAATTCACTGTTATGTGCAATTATTTGCAATAATAGTGATTTGATCTGTAATATTTCCAGGATTCTAGACACTACCAACATAAATGGTGATAAAAAGCTATTATAGTTCAGTTTGTTGCAATTTTCCTCACATTTAG
>PPHD01027437.1:0-11171 GCA_002909625.1 Bambusicola thoracicus
TTTTTTTTTTTTTTTTTTAAATAAAAAGGAAAAAGATGTATTTGTGACGCTAAAAAGCAAAAGCTCCTGAACCAGGTTTTGAGCTTGGATAAAGATATTAGAAAATGATTGAGGTTAATTCTTGCTCTGTTCAATATTGAAACTATTTGTCAATGGGATGTAACAGCCAGAAATCCAAGTTCAAGTGAAGTATCTACCACACATTACCATATTTGGAAGTCCTGTAAAAACAGATATAATTGTAGAGAACATGTGAGACTATGTACAGACAGAAGTCCTGAACTAGAGATGTCTAGGAAGCATTCCAACTGCAAAATATCCAGAAACACTGGATTTTTATCCAGGTACACTTGGCTTACCACTGCCACAGTTGTCATCTGAGGGAGCTTCAACCTGTAAGAACATACTTCCAGGGCCATTCAGACTTGAAGACTGTCAGATGTCTCATGACCTCTCAACCCAAAACAAACCATGGCTTAAGGAAAGTAGCTGCCTCTGCACAAATGGGAATCAGGAATGAGAATCAGTTCACGCCACCGTCCACTTACCTAGTCCATATTTCATCAACTTGTCCTTGTTGTGTGACAAAATATTGGAAGATCCATTAAATTCACAACATCCACAACTGTTCTCCTCATCCTCAGGCCAGTAATTTCACCATAAGCTATTTCCTCTTCATAAATCCATACTAACTGCTTCCAGTCATCTTCCTGACCCTTATGCATTTCAAAACAGCTTCTTGTCATAGCCGTTGGAATAATTTGGCATCTACCGCAGTGAGGTAGATACTTGAATGAGGAGAGTAGGACAGCAGTGAGGAGATGAGGTGCCACCAGTTGGCACCCAGTGCCAGTAAGGACTACATCTCCACCTAATCTTCAGCAGTCTATAATGCCTTCAAAAATCACAGTCCAGGAAGACTGTGTCAAAGTACTTCTCTGAACTTATTAGCAGCAAACCTTTGATATCTACCAAAAGCCACCAGCACTGAATTTTCATACCGCTTTTGCCCACTGCTTTGTTTATATACTGCAAAGGATCATTCTTGTGCATGAAGTTGTGATCCTGAACCACAGTAATACAAATTTTTAAAAAAAGAGATGAACAAGAGACCCTATAGCAGTAGGTCTTCTTAACATACAAAGCTATCCACAGTGTGTTCAGGGCACCCACAGCAGATATTCTGTCCTCAGCAGGACACAGGCAACTGAGCATTTCAGCAAGAAAGTGAGACAAAGGTCTCCATATCAGCTGACAACTAAGAAGAGCACAGTATGAGAAGTATAACAAAAAAAAAAAAAAAAAAAAAGTCCTGTAAAGAGGGATCACACTAGATGTCTTAGCTTTAGGGCAGAAGAGAGAAGCTGCACCTACACAACACCACTCAACTCAAGAAAAAAAAGGTCTTTATTTTTTCTCACCCCAGTACTGAAAAGTCACGCAGAGTAGGTTAAATTTCCAGAGCTCTGATCAGGTAAGCTGACAAATCAGCTGTGAGGCTCAGAGTCCATTGACATCAGCCTCTGCTTCTCAGGTGCACCTCCCTCCATCCAAATTTAAAGTCAAAACAGTTAGCCTAACTCACTGACTTCGCTTAATTTCAGAAGGATATTACACTCTGAAAGTTCTTTGAAAAATGCCTGTACAGTTTTTCTTCCTTTCCATGAGCTCCTTTTCTTTAATTTAATAAATTAGTTGTGTTTGCACAGAGTTCGTTCTTGTTTCTCTTAAAATTACTTGGAGTTTCTCATCGTCTTCACTGAGAAAAAGATAGGATCATGGGTGCCTGATTTCTGACTGGGAGCTGAATAATATTGTGTAATTCTAGATAGAATGCTCATTTTCACAGATTTATTATGGCTCATCAAGTAAAAGTTAAGTGATTCTTCTCTGTGTAAGTCCTCCTATGTGAGTAACAAGGAGCACATGGTTAAAGATATACTTCTTTAAGGTTATCTGAAATGTGGACTCACTAGTAAATAATACAGCGCTGAGTGAAGTCAGAAATTCACCTGAGGTTATTATATCCCTTACAGAATGGAATAAGTTGTACCATAAGCAGACTTGAGGAGATTTGAAATTTATTTCATATTGGGAATAGACTTATTTTTCTGTTGCCCAATCTGATTCTGGAATATATCCACTTCCTGATTCAAGAATTTATTTATTCCTATTTATTAAGTTCATTCTGCTTTCTTTTTCAGTGCAGTTGTAATCCAAAATTCTTAAGAAATTTCAGTGAGGAGAAAGAGAACAGAAAAACATCCAAAATTGAATATTTCATTAATTTTGAATATTACAGATGTTTGTTTTTAAAGACAAAAAGATTGTTCTCCTTTTCAGAAGAAATAAAAGTATGACAACTTTTTGCATTTGCAAGAAGAGCTCCATTTTTTCAACTGACAACAAAAGCTTTGATTCAAGGAATAAAGAAAATCTAGGCAATAAGATTCAAAAATCAGCTCACCCGCCAACTCTTCCACCAGTACCATCAAACATGACCCCAGCTTTGCAGCCTGCTGAATCCTTGCCTTGGAAAGACACTTAATTCAGATGGAGAAGGAATGACTAAATCATAGCCTGTACCGATTTTTTCACTAGTTTTAGACTGAGTTTTCCACAATGTTGAATCATAGACGTCAACAAAGTCTCTCAAACCTTCTTGTAGACAAATGGAAGAAATGCTTCAGTGCTACAAAGGAACAAGAAACAAATTCTGAGTGTCATTTTTAAGGATGGAAACTTGCGAACGATTAACATCGGTTATCACAGAAGCTCAGTACATACCACGCTCTTCTCTCCCAATAAGATCTTCAGACATGATGCTGCTTCATGTCTTCCTAAATGATTATTCTATTCATCATAATACTTATAATATGGCTCGATATAGGAAGAGTTTAAACAGACTTTTTTTTTCTGTGATAGTGCTATATTTCAGTGGGAGGGGGTGTCCATTTTTCTTTTAAAGAGTGATGACGATATTTTTCTTGTGATTAAGGCTCTGATATTTAGTCTGGCTTTAACCATTTCTCATGGGCACAGAACTTGCAGACACATTTTGCAATGTAATTATTTGTGTCTGCAATCTAGTTACTTAGATGTCTGAGTCCTTGATTGCATCCATAAGTCAGGGACTTGGACATCTAAGTGATCTAAATTGCACCTGAAACAATTTGCACCTAAAATGTCAAAAAAAGAAAAAAAAAAAAAAGAATAAAGCAGATAGAAAAAGAGTTCAGAGATGGGTGATGAGAATAATTAGGGGCATGGAAAACCTCGGAAATGAAACAAAATGGAACAGAATTGGACTGTTTACCTAAGACATGAGGTGAAATGAATAAAAAAGAAAATGATCAAAAGTAAAAAAAATAAGGAGCAGGATAGAAAAGATAGGGGAGGTACTTTTATCCCTCCTCTCTTTACCATAATGCAAGAACAAAAAGACATTTCACAAAATTTATACAAATTGAGGTACACTTTCACACAATTAACATATGAAAAGCCTGACCACATGACATAGTGAATCCAGAGGGACTCGCTGAAGGTTGAGACACCTCTTTGGATTTAAAAATACTCAAAAACATTTAAAAGACAGCAATTTCAGAGGGCCAATGACTTTTCTGCTTCAGAACTTCAGCTATTTTTTTGGTAACACTGGGTGCAAAATCCAGTTTTCTTTCCTCAGGACCAGAGTAATTTGGACGTGTGTGGTGCAAGATTCCTTGTACCTTTTCTTCTAGGGCTGCCCCTGCTTGGTGGCAAGGTGATAGGCAAGGTGAAGCACAACAAAGAGAGGCACATCAGCGCAGCCTCTCCTGCCAGGAGTACACACACAGTTGGAAGCCCTTTCAGAAATTGTCACAGTAGTACTCAAGAGGACAGTTGAGTTCTTGCTTCTTCACTACCTGAGTAATAGTCACTGAGAAGAACAAAGACTTCATGTCAGAATAGGGAGTTCCATTACAATGCTTAAAGAATTGGAAGGAGAACTAGTGCACGGATATATTTTTACAAGAAAATCTGCATGAGACCGATTACTGGAGCAATCACTGAATAGGGCTGTCTGAAAACGTGGGCTCTAGTCCACAGCAAATGAAGTTGTTCATCTACTTTCTGCCCTCATCAGATTTTTTATCCTTCTTTTTTTTTTTTTTTTTTTTTTTTTCTTAAAGAGAGTTATACCCACTCTACCAAACCCCTCACAGAATGAGCTAATATGCTTAGGCAAAAGAAGATAAGAATATAAGGAAGAATTCCAAAAAACTTGGAGAGAAAGAGTGGTAGTTAGGACACTCAGAGAAAGGTGAAGGACTCTATCAGGTTCTCCTCTAGTGCAGGTTACCAACATCTGAACCACTAACCAACCACACTTGGGTAGATTCTACGTTTTCAAGGTGAATTGTTAATAAAGCAGTGTATTTTCATACTAAAAACTGTTCTACAAAAAAAAAAACTGCTGGCCTATTCTATGATTTTCTCTGCTTCAAACCCACAGCCTACCCAGGCTAGTATGTCCTTCCATACATTTTAATTTTATTATACAGCTGTGGAAAGTCTTCATCAGGTTAATTTTATTATACAGCTGTGGAAAGTCTTCATCAGGATAGACTGGGAGCTATGTGCCAAAAAAAAAACAGATAAGCTGAGAGTTAGGACACTTCCAGGGCTGTAGTCTCATTTGGGGCACAGATTTGGAGTATGGTCTTTCACCATTCTACAGGAGTTCCCTAGACAGCCATATAGAAAACGACTTATTCCCTGTCTTTTCAGCAAATAGTTCCAGTCCTAACCACCAGTAAACATGAGACCTACTTCCTTGACCATCTTGTTCCTACCTGTTTTTTCAGCAATGCTTCTTGTGCGTACCTAAATTTCCCCATGTATCATAGATGTGAATCAGGTCTGTAAAACCTAAGGATCCTGAATGAACTAAAAATGGACTTGAATCAGCTACATATGGTATTCTGTGTGCAGGGGCAAAAGTAGAAAGAGGTAAAAAGAGGAACACTTAGGAAATTTAAAGTGGGTGGATAGAGGACTAACTCCAGGTCCTGGCTAAATACAGTCACAATCTTTCTATTAGCCATCAGTGGTCAGGATCCAACAGAGCAGTGAGAGGTTAAAGAGGTTATCATAAGAGAAGAAGACAAAAAAGATGTTCACTAGGCTGAAGATTTGAGGTGAAGAATTACAGAACAGAAAATAAAGAAAACAAGAGGTATTAGTGGAGCAATTCAAACAGCCGAACTACACAATCAGAGCAGTAGATAAGGAAAGTGATTTTGACAGATCCGGGGTCAAGGTACAAGCAAGGGAAAAAAGAAAACAAATTAAAAGTCATTGCAGTGTTCAACTGCAGCTGAGACAATGGCAGAATGAATGCACTCTTTAGCTTCTGGAACTAAGAGTTTAGACAGTATCTGAGATTTAGAGACAACTAGTGGATTTTGGCAACTGTTTAGATTTCATAAACAAGAAGGTTTAATATACAATATTTGCTTCTCCTGGTTTCTTTCCTTTTATGTGAGTGAATAGGTTCCAGACTGTTTAGTCAGCTTAAACTTCTTCAAAGCTGAAGGGCCTAATTGACAACTTTCATTTAAAGGCAAGTGTAAGAACCCAGGATGGTCCTTTTGTCTGCCGAGATGTTAAATCAATAGCCACACAGTGACACTATGTGAGACTGTCCAAACAAAGGGGTGCTTCCAAGGCTGAGGAATTTGTTCTGATACTGAGGAGGTTTGGAAGTCTGTGAAAGAGAAAAGGGAGCATAGTTGTTACAGCAACCTGCAAGGAAACGCTAGGCACAGGCTAAATATGTGGATCTCAGAAAAAGTGGGAGAGAAAATACTCTCCTCTGATTGATGGCTAAAGGGCATTTGGACCTGAAAGCAAGGAAAGTGTCTAAAAATCATTTGGGAGAATGTTAGTCATCACAGGTCACCACTTTCTAAATTTAACAGCACAATCAAGCTGGCCCTGAATGTGGGGCTGTTGTGTACAAGCAAGGCTGCAGCTTGAGGCTGAATTTGAAGTGTAGGGGTAGGAGGTAGTTTCTCCCTTGTTATTTCACTGTGTTGAAATGCAGGTGCCTAGAATAGCCATCTCACACTCTCCCCATGGCTGTACGGGCACATAAGCTTTTTCCCAGAGAAACGCAGGGCAAAGTGAGTAAGAATACATAAAGTATTGAATGCTATAATA
Organism: Bambusicola thoracicus; assembly: GCA_002909625.1. NCBI lineage: Eukaryota > Metazoa > Chordata > Aves > Galliformes > Phasianidae > Bambusicola > Bambusicola thoracicus. Next base: position 6,205 of record PPHD01027437.1, read on the forward strand.
TGAGTGCTAGATTAGTAATTCTTAGGCAATATCAAAGAAGGAACTTTGAGCAAAAGCAGTATCTTAATAAGATTTCAACATTCACTTTCTTTCTAAGCCCAGTGGGTCACGCTCAGTTGAAAACAAGTTGTCTACTTTCTCTCTTGGCCAGACTTCAGTTTGTCCTGTTGCAAGAAAACACATAGCCACCTTTGTTTTCTCCAGCAAAGGAAAAGAGATAGGTATTTTTTTTTTTTTTTTTTTTTTTTTTTGTTCTCTACTTTTCTTCTTCCTCTCCTTACATATTTTCCTTTTTCTGCGTATTTCCATAACACTTTTGCTTTGTAAGCATTTGTATTATTTCCATGGGTTTTTTTATATTACTGTCTGTTCTCTCCTCTGTTATTCCATGTTTATTCCCAGTTAAATTTTGCTGGCCAGTGCCAGTACTGCAAACACCTACAGCTGAGCTAGTGGCCTTTAGTCCCTTGTAAAGAAATTTCTCTAAGTTGCAATTTACCTCATCCTAACATAGCTGAAAATGGCTCAGAAGTATCTAGTCCTCTTATGTCTCTCCTTCTGTGGAAGAGTTTTGGAAAATAGGTTTCTTTTTCCTATTTAAAGAGTAAGTGAGCAGTCCATATGGTTTCTCGCTGAAAAGATCTAAGAGAGGAACCTGTCTTGAGCCAGATCCCTATTAGGATATGGAAGAAGGCCTTGAAAATCTCAGTGCAAAGGATTTTCTTTCTTAACCTCATCCAAAATTGAAACAGAAATCTCAAAAATTCCCAGCTTTCAAAATAAAGCAAAACCACAAGATATGATTCAGCTGCAGGCATAACAAGCCCTTCCTCAGGAGTTATGCCTAGGAGAAGGCAAGGAAAAGTTTAGCAATACAGGGCTTCTGTGTCCTCAAAAAAAGGAAATTTCCAGCCGCTATGAAATCAACTTTCATTTGTTTCCTTTGACAAATTTCCGAAAAGGAAGCAAGCAACATGTTGGTCCCTAATATGAATTCTGGTTTTACTCACTTTTGTGTACATATGTTGTTCCTGTGAATTGAAAATATAAAGTTTAGTTAGTCATGGGGGAAATATGTTTGCCTTGACTTTTATGTCCCATTCACTGCCAGAGATGTTTTATCATGCCAAACAAGTGCAAGATCTCCCCTTGAAGTCAGGAGTTCAAGGGCTGCTCGGCCAACAACAGCATTATTTTAAAATCTGCTTTAAATTCTAGGAGGCAGTTGTCTAAGAGGGCTAAATACAAATACCATTCAACCATCAAAAAAGCACAGTCAATTACCTATGCAATTCTATAACATCTGATATGAGAGTTTCCAAAAATTGAATGAGTCAAGTAAAAATAATGGCTGCAGGAAGCTATTCTTCTATAGAAAAACTGATTACCAAACTAAGATGGGCAGACTGATCTCTTACTGGGAGTCAGACCCTCAGTTTTGACCTAAAATGTGAAAATACTACTACAAATCTGAATTGCTTTCACTGAGAATGTGAAATAATGCAACAAACGAGGAGTTTATATTGCAGAAATATTTCTGTTATAATTTCATATCATTTTATTTTTCTCAAACTTATAATTTTCTACTACTCATACATTTTTGTGGCCAGAAGTGATTGTTAGCATCATCTAGTCTGACATGCAGCATAGCAAGGGCCAGAGAAGTTCATCCAGTAATTCTTGCATTGATCCCCACAATTTACATTTGGACTAGAGTATATCCTCTACAAAAACATCCAATCTTCTTTTAAAAACTTAAAAGCAATGGTAAAAAAAATCTACAGCTCCTAACAATCTGGATAGTAAACTAAATGATAAAAATCCACATCCTATTTCCAATGTAAACTTTGTTTTGCTCAGTATTTTACCACTTGATGTCTTTGTAACAGTAAAGCATCCTCCACTATTCCCTATCTTTCCTACTGCCATGATCATAGTATCACAGAATCATAGAATCATAGAATTATAGAATGGCCTGGGTTGAAAAGGACCTCAAAAATCATCCAGTTTCAACCTCCCTGCCATGGGCAGGGTTGCCAACCACCAGATCAGGCTGCTCAGAGCCACATCCAGCCTGGCCTTGAATGCCTCCAGGGATGGGGCATCCACAGCCTCCTTGGGCAACCTGTTCCAGTGCGTCACTGCCCTCTGGGTGAAAAACTTCCTCCTAATATCTAATCTAAACCTCCCCTGTCTCAGTTTAAAACCATTCCCCCTTGTCCTATCACTATCCACCCTCATAAATAGATGTTCCCCCTCCTGTTTATATGCTCCCTTCAAGTATTGGAAGGCCACAATGAGGTCTCCCCAGAACCTTCTCTTCTCCAAGCTAAACAAGCCCAGTTCCCTCAACCTTTCCACATATGAGAGGTGCTCCAGCCCTCTGATCATCTTTTCTGGACTCTGGTGAGGAATTTCCACTTAACTACTCTTTCATTCAAAGGTTTCATTAGATTTCTAATGAAAACTACATATGACATATGGCCATGTCCTGTCCCTGACCTCCTTCAGGCTGACAGCAGACTCCCGCTACTCTCTCTAAAGGGAAGCACTTCCAACCTACACACAAGGAAGCAGTCAACAGAGGGCTCACCTCTTGCAGAGCAACCCTGCCTCCCAGATGAGCTAGGGCCCTGTCATGCATAAAAGCCTACCTGGCTTCTTTGGAGCAAGAGCAGAGACAGCTCTCAGTTATTAGCTCCTAACAGTGTAGCTGTAACCACAACATAATGGATGCTAAACCCAAGATAAACTCCGAGGAGGATGGAAAGGGTGACTGGATTTGCAGTGTATCCAAACAATCATTCTCTGGATTAGAAAGCTACCACACAGATCCAAAGGCCTCTTCAGAAAAAAAATAAAATAAAATCTGAGATAAGTAGGACTTTTAAGCCACGTTTGCTATTTACAGCTGAAAAATAATGGAGTATTTGCAAGCTGGACACTTTAAAAAAAAAAAAAAAAAAAAAAACTTTCACCCTTCTATCTTCACATCCCTGCTTAATATATGGGTATTTTGTCTGTAAAATTATTTTAGACACTGGCAAAGTGGCCCTAATGCAACCGTCATTGCTCATCCCCCCTCCTCACCGCTCTTCCGCGAAGCCTGCTGTGCTACTGTCATGCTATTAACATTCCTCCAAAGTCACAGAAATGCTAGGATGTACCTGATGCATTCAGAATCCCAGCAGGTGCTTTCTGCAGGTACTGTGAGTCCAGGCAATGCCAAGAAGCAGTCATAAAGTTAACACCGTGGTAAACTATGTAATTTTTAGATAACAGCTACTTACATAAGTACAGAAATTGCTACATTTTATAGGTACAGATTGCTTACTTTCCAATTATGGACCAAGACCCAGTGCATGCAAATAATTAGTATTTAGGAGTAATACATTATTTTTTTCCCCTGCATGCCACTCTGCAGCCTGAAAACACTGGCAGAATCCAGAAGTTGCTTTGCATCTCATCTGTTGGTGCAATTTCTCCTCCAACCTAGAAGTTTCTAGAGCACATAAGTAATATTATAGTATTACAACAGCCTAATAATTGTGTCCAGGAAGCTTCCCATGCAATTTTTTGTGTTTTATTCTACGATTAGATTACTTACATACTAGTATCATTTAGCAAATTGCACCTAGAATACATGGGGATGCTGAATCTTTAGAACACACTCATGGCAGCCCCAGGTGCAAGATCTTAGCTTTAATGTCATGGACTGTCTGCAACTGCATGACATGAGAACAGAGCATAGTAAGTAATTTTACTTAAAATGTTTTGCAGCACCATTGTGTTTACACTCAGACAGTGGTGCTGGATTCATGGTCTGAGCCCAGTTATATGAGCTTCAACAAGTGATGGGTCCTGCACTTTGGACACAACCCTATGCATCGCTACGGTCTTGAGGCAGAGTGGCTCAAAAGCCGCACAAAGGAAGAGGACCTGGGGGTGTGAGTTAATGGTCCACTGAATGTGAGCCAGCAGTGTGCCCAGGTGGCCAAGAAGGCCAACAGCATCCTGACATGTATCAGATATAGTGTTGCCAGGAGGACCAGGAGGTGATTGTCCCTCCATACTCAGCTCCAGTGAGGCTGCACCTCGAGTTCTGCATTCAGTTTTGAGCCTCTCACTACAAGAAAGACATGGAGGCTCTGGAGCACCCAGAGAAGGGCAATGAAGCTGTGAGGGCTCTGGAGCACAAGTATTATTGGGAACGGCTGAAGGAACGGAGATTGTTCAGTCTGGAGAAGCATAGGCTCAGGGGAGGCCTTATTGCTCTCTACAACTGCCTGAAAGGAGCTTGTGGTGGGGTGGGGGTTCGCCAGGTAACAGCAATACGACGAGAGAGAATGGCCTCAGGTTGTGCCAAGGGAGGCTCAGGTTGAATATGAGGGAAAATTTCTTCTCCAATAAGAGTGGTGAGACAGTGGCATAGGCTGCCCAGGGAGATGGTAGTCACCATCCCCAGGGGGTGCTCAGGAACTGCGCGAATGTGGCACTGAGGGACATGGTTAGCAGGCAGGGTGGGGGTGAGTTGAGGGTCAGACTAGATGATCTCAGAGGTCATTCCACCCTTAACGATTCTGAGATTCTGTGATTTCCATGCTCAGATCAGCTACTGGGGGCTAGCAATGGAAGAGCCCAGGCCGTTGGCTGGGTGACTTCCCAGTGAGAGGGCTGAGGCTCTCGGGCGCAGTGCCCAGCCTGGCTCCTACCACCGCAGGGACCCGCCGCCCCACTAAGCACCCGCGAGGAGCTCCGAGCCCCGGGGACGGCGTGGCCAGCCCTGCCTGGCCAAGAGGCACGGGAGAAAGACGGCTCAGGGGGCTGGGCCGCAACCAGCTTGGGCTCGGGGCGGCGGGGCAGCGGGCGGCGGCACGGCCGGTAACGGCCGCCGGGGGGCAGCGCGAGATCGCCCAACCGCCGCCGCCGCCGCCATCCCCGCCACCGCCGTCTCGGCACAGCGCTGC
>PPHD01027439.1:0-11170 GCA_002909625.1 Bambusicola thoracicus
TGGGAGGGTCTTCTCAGTGGGTCCTATCAGAGCTTCTCCTAAAATGGGAGTCTTGGTGGTGGGTTTTTTTGTTGTTGTTCTGCTTTGTTTTATTTTGCCTTTTCCCCTCTTTGAATGTGATCCCTGCAATTTTGTTTTCACTGAAATATTGACTGGCAGCATTGCAAATTGCCTGCATGCAGGCGGGAGCTTGCCAGCACTTTCTTACTCAGCTAGCCGTCAAGGTTGTGGATTCCACCAAGAGCAGTGCCAGGAAAGCTGTTGATCAAAAATATTCCTAACATCTGTGAGTCCTCTCCATCCAAATGAGATGTAGTTACATTCTCCTTTTCTCTGCGCTCTTTCCAAAGTGTTGCTTCAGACACCTAGAAAGCCCTGCTAGCGTATCGTGAGCCGAACTCTGATTTGCAGTTCCATTTCCAGCTCTGTCGAAGTCCAGTATAAACTCCCCCCTCCCCCTGTCATAACACAGGAGGAACTGCAGAGAGGAGTCCGGGCGCGTTGCTCTGTGCTGTCACTCATTGGATCCAGATGCTGTCCTGTGCTGTCTGCGGTGGCGAGCCAGCAAGGAAGGTTTTGGTGCAGGGGCGGGGAGGGCGCAGCTCTGTGCAGGCTTGAAGCCACTTGCTTGCGTGCACACATACGTGCACGCACAGTTGTGCCAGCACAAGGACGGGGCCGGGGCAGTGGGGAAAAGCCTGATTTCCCTTCCACCCCTTTCCTACCACCACCAGCAGCTCACAAGCCAGCCCTTAAATAATTAACGTGCCCAGTGGGACAGAAGGAATCAAAAGCTGTTGTGTTCCCAAGTTTTCCCTGGCTCCGACAGGCACAACTCGCTGTGTATTCTGGCACCTTGGAGCGGGTTTTCCTCCCTCCTTCGCCTCCCCCTTATTATCCTGTATGTGTGCTGGACGGGGAAGTGGTGTTCCCAGCCCAGCGGGGGATGACTGTTATTTCAGACCAGCAACAGGGGAAAAGGAACAGCCTGTTGCCTGATTGATGTTTGTTTTTGGTGGACGGACACCAAAGGTTCATTAGAGACGGAAGGTTTGGGAGGAGGGGGCCGGCGAGCGGGGGGGACGCTCGCTCTTAAGGAGCTATTGTACCCCCGCACTAACCTGGCTCTGCACTCTTTTTGACTTCTGTGAATGTCTCAGCTGTACTGTTTTGGCCCTGGCGACTTTAGGAAAATATACACACCACACAGAGGCTTCAGTGAAAGCTCTGCGATCGGGGGTCAGGAGAAAAAGAAAGGGGAGGAGAGAACAATGCAGTAGGTTTTTGCTGTAATTAATTTCAAATGTGCTGCTCATCTGTTCTTCTTGGGCTTCAAAGGGAGCTCGGGGGATCTGCAGGGCTTTTCCTTCAGCATCTGCTGCTTTCCAGAGGTGGCAATGGAAAGTCTGCTGGGAGCAGGGGATGGCCCAACCTCACTGCTCGCCACTGCGGGTGCGTGGAGCTGGGGGGGCTGCTCAGCCTGGCACTGGGAGGGCAGGTCGCTCCACAGAGCTCTTGGAGCACATTTGGTTAAATGACAAAGGTCGTTTGCTATTGGTGGTGGTCCTGAAAGCATCCAGGTTGTGGTGGAGGTGAGCTGTGTGGTTACGGAGATTTTAAAGGTTCGGGACAAACCCTCGCTTAATTCCTGCTGACTTGGTGCCTTTGAAAGATCCCCCATCGTGTAATTGTGTCAGGAACCAATAAGTGAATATTAAACCCCAGGTATTAAGGCATCTTAAGTAGAAGCAGTTCCGTATGATTCCCATTTTGCAAATCTCATCTGTTGGACTGAGCTGCTGTGGCTGCATGGCACGAAGCAGGGGCTGCTGCCTGGTGCAGAGCGGCATCCTCATGTCCTTTGCCTCCAGCTCTGAGTATCGATGAAGTCATAGGGTTGTGGCACTAAAGAGAAACGACACAGCCTATTACGGTATTGACTTTACCACCCTTGACAAGATATCCTTGTGCTGACTTGATATCCCTATGAATCTTAGCCAGAAAAATCACTACTTAAACTGCCAGTAGGGCTTTAGCAGCTCTATTCTCAAATTGCTCATTGCTTAGCAGCTCCCACTGCACCCTGGAGCTGGTGGATAATGACCTCTTGTTTGACCACGTGGCTCCTTGTGATCCTTAGCTCTTAGAAAAACCACCCTCAGTATGGGATGGTGAATATGTCTGAAGTTTGGCCTTAACAAAAACATTTCCTGAGAGTGACTGAAGAAAGTGTTCCCTTTTCTGGTCAGAAGCTAATTCCGGGCAGCCACAACATGCTGCATACCCCAGGGGTACTTGGGGTGGGCTCTTGTTTGTGATGCAGTCCTTCCCCGGATGCCAGGGCCGGTCTGTGGCTGGGGGAGCGCAGCCATACAGTGATAAATGTCTGTGTGGTTCTCCGGGAGAGATGTAAACACTGCAGCTGTGTTTCAGACTGGCTTTGGCCAGTTTTTGTAGCCTTGCAAACTATAGAGAGTACTTTCTGGTACTGCTGTAGGGCTGGCTTCTGCAAAGCTGTTGAGTGATGGGTGTCACTCAGCTCACAGCTCCGGTGCCTGGGAGCGGTGGGCACACGTGGCTCAAAGTGACCTTAGTGCTGGTTGGGGAAGGGTTGAATTGATGTGGGGAGATGAGGGAACGGGTGTTCATACAAGGCTCGAGGGACTGGTTTCCTTTAAACCCTTTTCTCTAAAAGTGACTTGTTCAGGAAAGGGAAGTCACATTTAGAGAAGATTCAAGCCCACCACCACCCTTCTTTGCGCAGAGAGCAAGGAGGGAGATCTGAGACCAATCTGGGTTTAATTTCCCCGTCTTCCTCCATAGGAAGAAGTGTCACTTCCTTTTAACTCTTGAACAAACAACTGCACTGACCACATCATAGCGAAGCATCCCTTAGACCACATCCAGATAAGCCTGGATTCCAGCCTGCACTTTCAGCCATGGATGTTTCTGTGCCTGGTACTGTGGCAGCACATGGGAGCACAGCTGTGGGTCTCTCCATTCTCGAGCCTCAGCCATGCTTTTCACTTTTCACCTTTCTGCTCTCTTCAGCTTTGGCAGTCAGAGAGGAAGAAGGGCAGGCAGCGGGGCTGGAGGGGGTATGCTCAAGCTGCCTGTCTGGGGCTGCCATTCTTCCTCCCTGTGCCTTCCAGGGGGGGCTGACACAGAGCTTGTAAATCCCCATAGAGCAGAGACCCCCGGGCTCCCCCAGAGGGCCCAGGTGCTCGGAGCTGCAGCAGCAGCAGACGTGCTGCCCAGTGACTCCCTTGGGTGCTTGATCAAACCCCAGGAATCAGAATATTCTTTTCTTTTTATTGGTTACAAATGATTTTTCTCTCCTTGAAAGGATTCCTACCACCTGTTCCAGACTGCCTGTGAGGTTTGCTTTAAAAGCACATCTCACTCTTAAAGAGAAAGAAGAGAGGGCTGGAGCATTGCAGAAGCATTGAACCGCTGCGAGTTTGCCTTTGGAGATTGGCGATGGAAGAGCAAGAGCAGAGAATGCTACAGGGAGATATTAAATTAGGCCCTTTTGTTTCTCTCCTTGTAGAGCGTAAAAATGCCCAAGGCATGAATACTCTGTTCAGATTACTCTTGAACATTTAAATGTCTGTTCTGGTAATTTATAAAATGAAGGGGTGGGAAAGTCCTGATGCTGGGAAGGAAAGGGAGCCCTTCAGCAGCACGCCGAGCTCCCCATGTGGCACTGCGGGATGTGCTCTGTGCTGCTGGGGGGAGGCTGTGCCCTGTGGCTGCAGGAGGGCTGTGGGCATGGGGACACGGGTGCCGAAGGAGAAGCTGCCTGCTGCCTCAGTGCCTGCTGCCCACACTGGGTCCTTCCATAATTTGTCTTGCTTCCCATATCTGTATGTGAAATAGTGGTGTTCTGTCCCTCCTGGCCTTGTTTGTCTGTGGAGTGATCACAAGGCAGAGTGGGGCATTCCAGTCACTTCCAGTAGCCATCAGCACGGCCTGTAACACAGCACAAAGCAGCCGTGCATTGACCAGCATTACCATTCCTCGTCTTATGGGAGCAAGAAGGGTTCGTATCCTTACTGCAAGCCAAGGCAGGAGAAGGCTGAGAGACGTGCCAGAAATCGATAGCTCTTTCGTTTTGTCTTTAACTGTGTTTACGTATCCGTGCAGGTTGCCTACTATTGACAGGCGTTCTAATGCAAAGTGAACGTAGGTCAGTTTGCTGTTAGCGTGAGGCATCAGGAGGATGGGATGGGTTTTATTACTTTCAGATATTTGGGCTAGAGGCTCTCGTGCTGTCACAGCTGAATCAAACTCTGCACACAACATATGTGATCCATTTTGCAGATGGTTGTATGCATGTGGGAGGAGATGGTTCCCTAAAACAAACCGCTGGCAGTTTGGGGTGTTGTCCTCAAAACCAAAACCATATTGAGTCCTCAAAAACAGAAACGGTGCCACCCAAACTTGGGTTCTGCGCGCGGAGAGATGAGCCATTGAATTTGTAATCATGGGATTGATTCACCATGTGGGGTCCATCCGTAACAACGCATTACTTAAAAGAAGGAGCCAGTCCCTGCAGGGACCTGGTGCGTGAGCTCCATTTTGCTTGATATGAGCCAGTGTGAATCAAAGCGTGGCTGAACGCCTGAGCGGAGGGCTGCCTCCTCCCGACTCTTTGGCTCTCTGTTGAGCCTCTTTGGTATGGAAGCTACACATTGTTTCTAACTCTGCTGGGATTTCCTGCTGGTCACAGACAGTTATTTTTGAGCTTTTCCTCATGTAGAGGGCAGCACTCCTCCAGCCTGTAGGATTGGGACTGCATGGGGAGCAGGTGGCTTTGGGCAGAGAGATGAAGACAGCAGCCTGCTTGCCAGGAAATACAGGTACAGTGAGTGGAAGCTGTTGTCTGCTGTGCCAACGGGAACGGGAAACTCAATTTGCACAGACCCCACTTTGCCCTCCTAACATGCAGGAGCCCTGGATTACAGGAGTTTTGCCAAGCCCAAGTTGCTGCTTTTCGCTGGGCTTTTGCTGTTAGGAAAACATGTGACATGGAGAGGACTTGAAGGAAAAACTTACAGTGAACTTGATAGAATTGCTGGTACACATGGCAGATGTGAAAGCAGGAACGCGAACTGTGCGGCAATTACTGTCTTAGAAAAGCATCTGCAGGCTGAGGCCAGATGCTGCTCTCTGTCTTTCACCCAGCACTGAAATAAAAGTATGCAGCAGCCCTGTATGAAGTCTTTTCCACGGCTGTACTGAGAGATGTCAGAATCACGGGTGGCCTTGGGAGCCCACCTGGTAGGAGCTGAAGGTATGGCTTCCACGGCATCCAGCGGTCGTGGCGGGGCCTCTGCAGTGACGTGGGGCTCTGAAGGCTGCAGGGAGAGGAGTGCAGCGGAAGCGTTTGGGTTTACAAGGCTCGAGTGAGTCTTTCAGGCTTTGTGCACAGCCGGGCTGGAATTGCAGCGCTGCACCACCCAGCACCCTCCACTGGGGAGATTTCTTTCCGCAGTCATAATTCTTGATGAAAGAAGAGATTCAAGTGTTCCTTTTTATGTAGGGTGTGACTCCAGTGCAGAGCAGAGCACAGAGTTCCTCTGCTAGATCTTACGAGATGCCAGATCTGACATTATCCCCAAGCATTTCCGGCACCAGAGTATTTCCAAAATTTCTGCTGCCCATTGAAGAATTCACACTTCATCAAGGGAGAAGGCTGGAAGGAGCTTCACAGCTGCATTTTGCTCACACTGAGATCATGGCAGAACGATCTGCCTTCTGCAGTGCAGCTCATAAAGGAGCACACTCGTTCCTTTCCTTGCTGCGTACCGAGCTGCTCTTCCTGCTTTGGAGGAGAAGTCCATCATTCCTCTCATTTTCTGCCCTGAGCACGCCCAGAAGCTCTCCTCATGCTGTTGCATTCTCATAGTTTGTCCCCTGTTGAGCTGGGGGAAATGGAGACAATTTTTCTGAAGATTTAGATGCAAAGTCTTCCCACAGGAGGAGCAGAAACACAGTTTGTACATGCGATTCAACACCATGTGTGTAACACCATCCAGTTTTCTTGACGTTTATAGTCAGCGTTCTTAAAGGAAGAATGGACCTTTTTCAGCCTTAAAAAGCAAAGGGCCATTTGTGGCTTTCTGAATGCTGTTGGCAAACCTTCCTTTGCTGGTGCTGTGCTTGTCAGTAGCTGTATTTATGCATTGCTCTCTCTGTGAATTAAAATGTTGAGGCAGCTCCTGACTTGCTTCTTCTAGCGCATCCTTGTGGAGTATTTGGTTGCCATAGGGACTGAATCCAAAGGGCATACACCATTCACATAAATGTTCCCTGATTAACAACTTGCAGCGTGTCCCTTAAATATTTTAATTATCTGCAATGCAACTTGAAATGCTGTTGAATGTATTATCTGTTCATTTCAGTATCTTAATTTTTCTTACGCTGCCATTGCAGTAGCTAAAAATTATGACCATGGATAAGGGTGAGGTAGGAGACCTTACTGCCTTGCAGGATAGTCTGTTCAGCAGCTTCTCTTCATCTTGATCATAGATCCTCAGTACCATCAGCGGAGAAAAGGTGCTGCTGCCTCAGTGCCGGGGAGATGGGAGCAGCGTGGTATGGGGCAGAGGTGGAGCTGCAGCGACAGGGAGCATGGAAAGCATTGGCTTCTCTTGACAGGCACTGAACCTCAAGCCTTGTTTGCCCAAATTATAGGTGTATTAGCACTAATGTGACAGCAGCTACTGAACTGTGAGAGCTGGACTTAGCAAATAAATAAGATAGGATTTTGCTGATTTGAGTGTGGTCAGTCACTCCTTCTAGTTCCTGTTGAGCAAAGACAAAGTCACCTTGGAGCAAAACTTTCCATTCTCACAGCTCCAACCATTACACTGGGCACTGGAGTTGGTCAAGTTACCGAGAGGTTTCCGTAACAGCTCTGTTTGCTGCCTTTTTACATCTTTCACTGCTGACTTTCCTGAGCCAGAAAAACAGCTTTGGCACTTCAAATGCTGATTGCACACAGACACAATAGCTCTTTTTCTGCAGTCTTCTGACATCCAGCACAGACCACTGCAGGCTTACATCCATTAGAAATGATTACTGCTGTGCATGTTTTCCTCGATCACCTGAATGGCATTGTTTAGCACAGTGCCTCCTAACCAGAGTAGAGCACGTGCTGAGGCAGGGGTCTGGCAGGCCTGCAGCGTGTGGGCTTGGGAAGAGGGCTCTTCCCTTGGAAGTGTTGGTCTGTGCAGGGCTCTCCTCTGCCCTGAACAGCCAGTTGGGCACATCGACACAGAGCTGGTAAGGGAACAAAGCGGCAGTGCGGTGCCCTGCAGATGGGGGCTGTGCCTGCAGCCTGAACTGAACTCATCTCCATTAGCTCCCTGGCGTGAGTCCATCCCCATTTAATTGGATGCCAATAGCTTCCCTAACGAGGGGTGATGGACGGCGCTCAGGGACCTGCTCCAAGGGGCGGCAGTTGGAAGCAAGGATGGGTGCGGAAATACGGCTCTCACCTGGAAAGGGCACGGGTGGTTCCCCTTTGCGCCGCATCGGGGCAAGCATCGGTGATCTTCTAAGGCAGGGATGAGAATTTCTGCAGCCCTGTGAACGCTTGGCTGCTTAGGGTAATCATCTGCCATTCCCAGCAGAGATGATCTGGTGCTGGAGAATGTTCTGCCGTGCCTTGTTCTGGTTTTGGTTAGCAAACGTGCTTTCTCAGCCAGCCGCTGATTTAACTTCTCCAGGCTGGGGGTCGGAAAGGTCATTCCCACTCCTGCAGAGCAGTCTCCCTGACGGATTTTACTTTAAATGATTCTTTGGGTGTTTGGAGTTCTCTGATGTCATTTAAAAAAAAAATCAAAACCTTTGTAAGACTGTGCAGATGAAACAAAATTGTTGTCTTAGCCCACACAGGGTATTATGCAGCCTGGCAGATCCCTTCCTTGTAGCAATAAGAAAGGGATTTGGCATTTAACCTCTTGAAATTAAACCAGAGTGTGAACTTCAATAGTTCAATCTTATCAGGGCTTTGCTAGAATAACAAATTATGAAAAAATGTAATCGTGTCTCCAATGTGACCTTGGCAGATCTGCCTCTGTGGTGTGAGAGAGATTAGGGAACTCTGAGCAGATGTCTGTTTATTTTGAAAATAAGAGTTATAAAATCTTTTTTTCCCAGTTTGTTTGCACTGCCTGGGAAGGATATGACAGAGAGCTGTGTCCTGCATGGAGCTCTGTAACGAGCTGCTCCGCTGTGCTGAGCAGTAATTGCTCTTGGAGGTTTGAGCTCTTGATCTATTGGTGGGAGGTTCCATTTCAGCATAAAGACCTGTGTTTGTGTTTTAATTGGAGTGATGAATAACTCACTCGCAGGCTGGATGGGAATCGATGAGGATTTGAAACACCAAAAGTAGTACTTTTTCTCCTGCAATGTAGTAGTTGATAGTTTATTATTTGTGCTGGTTTGACTAATTAAAGTCTTAAGCTTACTTGCTGTAGAACACTTCTGTCTGTTTAAAGTTTGATCTGGATTTGGGATTTTGTACTGGCTTGCTTTCATATGTTTGAGGCTTTCTTGCCTTCCTAATAGCTTATTTACCTTGCTGCTTGTCTGTCGCTCCAATCAGGCGTGCAGCGTGCCATCACTCGTGGCAAAAACAGCAAAAGGAGACAAAAACACCCAGTATGCCACTGCCAGGTTTAGTAACAGCCTGTGCCCAGGGCCGGGGAGCAGCCCTACGTCACACATTTCTGGTCATCTGCTTAGGAGCAGCACTGAAGGGATTTAACCCTGCAGTGTGTGATCCACCATTATAGCCTCAGATTAACAGACTGCATGAAACTTTCAATCTCATTACAATGCCAGCATCCACAGTAGGTGCTTTAGCTGCAAATCCAGTTTCAGCTTTGCATTGAAATGGTGCCAGAAGCAGCATTGCTAGGAAAATGCAGTGTGACTTACTTTGGGGGATTAGAATGGTGATCCTCCTCCTTTATGCGCTGGCCCCAATCCTTGTGTTTGGCACCCATCTCCATTCAGCTCCTGCAGCTTTGCAGTGTCGTCACGCATGCTTACAGCTAACATGCCTGGATAGAGCATGGAAAGCTCCCAGATCTTCAGGAATAAAACGTCCCGTTAAAGAACCATAAAGCAACAAATCACCGCCAAGTCCGTGGGTCTTTATGCTCTCCCTTTCTTGGGGAGAGAGTGAAATTTCCGTGCGCTGCAAGCTGCCGCAACAAAGGGTCTTATCTGCAGCTCTGGCTGAGGCAGACGTTGAGCACGGGGCTTTTTTTCACCCTCTTTGTAATTTGCAGAGCGCAGTAAGCTTTCTAGTGAAAGCACAGATGCCTCCACCAGAGTGCTGGAGGCAATTCCAACTGACCACGCGTTCCGTTGGGTGAGCCCCTGAGCCAGATGTGTGAGGAGGCAGGGCTGGGGGCCTGGGGATGCTCAGGGTGTCCCGGAGCTCCTGGCAGCATTGGCATCACTGGGAGATGGCATCCTGCGCCCACGTGGAGCCAGTGGTGGCCCAGGGCTGCTCCACACACAGCCAGCAGCCTGCAGCCCTTCGCTCTCAGGAGCCACCGGCTCCGTGTTCAACACGTGGGATGCTGTTCTTGTCGTGCCTCTATGACAGCAACTTGAAGATATTTTACTTCTAAACTTGGGTGCTTCACAAGGAAGAGGGAGGGGAAAAAAGGACACACTTGGAAGTTAATTCTGAGGACCAGGCTGACAGCTTTTTGCCACTGTTGCTTTCTTCTCGTTTGAAAAGCTGAAGGCTTGTTACAGCCCCAGCATACAGCAATCTAGCAGGTTAAATGACTTGGGCAACACAGTTTATTAAAACTGGCAAGTGCTCGCTCCAGTTCTCTTCCTGATAGTCAGGGCTGTCTGAGAGAGTAATTGATAGTGGCAGCTGTTGGGAGGGTGTTTCAGATGGCTGCGAGACGACTTGACTTGACAGACAGCTTGGTACCAAGGAACCGAGCGCAGGGCTGGAGCCGGCTGGGCTGCACGGAGCATCCCACCATTGCCCATCACGGCTGGGGCACGGGTTGCAGGCCGAGCTGGGGTCAGAGCAAGCCATAGTAATTGTCTTGCATCTTAAATAGCACTGCCTTCCTAAAACACAATGAAAAAGCCATCCCTGTGAAAGCTGAAGTCTGCTCAGGGTAAAGAATTAGCACTTAAATACTGATTTTTCACTCTGCCAGCATCAGTGCTATCATTGCCAGCACAAAATACTTTGCTTTCACTTGTGCCTGTCTGTGTTGCACAGCCACAATACATTATGCAGCAGTCTAAAAGCTCTGTTAAAAAAAAATAATAATAAAGCTTTTGCTGGAGCTCATTGAATAAGTTATCTTGGTAATTTCTTTGTTTTGCTGTACTCTGCACAGTCGTGCTGTTCTGCAAGGATTCCTAATGCTCATGGTTCAAAACTCATCCCGGGGACTCATCAGCCAACTCCGAAACACTCAGCTTCTTGCCACATATGTCCCTGCAATTCCTGCGGTGATGCTTTTGCAGCTTTTCTTGCTGGAATTTTAATATGGAGCAGGGCTGGTAACAGCCAGGCTGGCTTCTGTCTGCTTGCAGGGATGTGTACGGGGGGACAGATAGGCTGCAGATGGCGGTGCTTGTGTTTCTTGGGAAATTGCCATTGGTAAAGATGTCATTGATGAATGTAGGAGAGGAATTTCTTTCTCGCATCGCCCTATCACCCTTGCTGTTTGAATACAACGCAGGAGGCTGCAGAAAGACGTCTGAATGACTCCACTTTCTTTTCTTCGTGAGACAAAGGAAAGGCGGGCAGGCAAGATGAGATTTTTTCCAATCACATTGTACGTGTGTTGACAGTCCCTTTTCAGCAACCACCGGCAGCTTGCAGAGAGCAAGAGGCAGGGCTGGAAATGCCGTTGCCCTAAGTACTGTTTGTATAACACAATAACTGCTTATTGGAGTCCTCAAAGCAGCCTTTACATGTTTAATCCCTTGCACTTGAGCTACTCTTAATCAGCTTGAAAGCAAATTCCTGTAACAGAAAGGTTTAATTTGTGTGGGGGGCTTTCTGTATAGTATTTAGCCTGCAATGCGCTGTAGTTATGCGCAGGCAAGCGTGTCACTCTGTGCTGCCCTGGGGATGGGCAGCATGCATTTATCCCAGTGACAT